>ML675611.1:38988137-39064704 GCA_007922155.1 Mesoclemmys tuberculata
GGCTCCTGGGCAATTGCCCCCTTTACTCTCCCCTGTCAGTGAGCCTGAGTGTATGTTACACATAACCCTCAATGCCCAAACCACAGAGGATGCAAGTTTGTTATGGCCCCTGCTACAGAGTTTGGTTAGTCCAACAATAGCGGTTCACGTGTTTAGATTTGGAAGTCCATGGTTCAATCCTTGGTGTTGGCCAAGATGGTGGCTGTTGCATAAGCAAAGCTTTGTCAGGGATTCAAAGGGCCTCAGACACTTGGGAATGAGTTTCCTCTGTCCAGAGGAAGTATGTAACTCATTGGTCGACATGTGTTCCCCTCTGTGCCCAGTCCACAGAGGATACTGGTTTGATTAATTTCTTGAGCACCTGCTTCTTTAGCGGAAGCTATCTAGACTTATGCTTTTTATTCTGGAGATCACCAATTCAATCTCCAGTGTAGATCAAGATTGTGGCTGTTACATGTGTATACATTCCTATGTGGGTAGAGGTTTAGGCATTGAGGCACAGTTATAACCTGTGTGTCCATATGTAGAGCCTGCTTTAAGCATCAGTAAATATATCAGCATTTAATTTGCCTTAATTTTTTATAATAATGCTCTTCCCTGCACTCTAACGGCATCCAATGCATTCCAGTAAGGAGTGATATTTCACAGCTGAACACTCTGAAAATGGTGTAAGTAGGACTATTTTTCTGATATGTCAAAAAAGGGTGTGGGATGTCTAACTGGAACTTCAGCTATGAAGTTAGTGGGACACAGAAAACAACAGTAGAGTTCCTAAGGAACTCTGCCTGTGACCAGCGATGATGAAAACTGGAAGTGAGTCCTCCTGAGTGTGTGGATTTGCAACATTACCGAAAGGTAGAGCATGAAAGCTGTGAGTAGATTGCAGAGCTGGAGCAGCAAATAGAATCTAGAGATGAATTTCCTTTCTGCTTTACTTTTCTATACACAATCTCCCCTTCTTTTGGAAGATCCTCATCCCAATCGCTCCCCATCTTTTGGAAGATCCTCAGCTGTGCAGAATTCCAGACATGTGGAGCTCCCAGAAGAAAGTGGCATTTTTGTGTTAAAGATGCATATTGAATTTGACAAACAATGATTTATGACAAGGCAACCCACACAGGATGCAGTAAGGAATCTCAGCTCCTCGTCACAGCCTGGGGATCTGTTGCATTCCCTTCTCATCTCAGTGCCTCTTGCTCTCATTGGAGCTCTAAACAGATTGGACTTGACAGATGCAGAGAATTTCTCTCTTAGCAGAAAGAGAGAAATGGCAAGACAGACAATGGAGGCAGAGTGAGGGAGTTTACTGCAAAGAGTTTCTCCCTCTGACCCTTGGTTGGATCATTCTTAATATATTAAATTAACTTTAACTAAGCAGGAGACCTGATATAACAAGGCACGGTTTCTCCCCAACTTGTTAAGGATTCACTACCACACCCACAATCTCTTTTAGACAGTTTTATTTCTCAGACACAGGCAAAACAAATAAACTAATAAAGTTCTTCAGCTCACCCTGGGCTACAATTCCCATGGAATTTTCGCTTTTACCTCTCAGAGGCCGCCTTCAGATCGATTGTTCTGAATCAACTGAGCGGTCTGTGTAGACCCGCTCAGTTGATCCAGCAATCGATGCAGGAAAACCACCCCGGTAAGTGGCGTAGCGCTGCGTTGAAGGGAACGCCCAGGATCTCACTCAGGTTTGAGACCAAGCTCCCCTTCAGTCCCCACACAAACCAGTCTGACTCAGGTCAGCAAGCACTCGGACACAGACCTAGGATCCTGAGAGGGGATTGAGTCAGATCCTGAGTCCCACTATGATTCAGACCTAAGCCCTGTAATTTTGCAGTGTGGATGCAGCTCAAACTGCAGACCTGAGTCAGAAGGGCTGCGTAGCGCAGTACAGATGTGTTAGCATAGCTGTGAGTCCTGCATCCAGCAATTGTAAGCCCAGGTTTACAATGCAGTGTGGATGCTCCAGCACAGGCTTGGAAACACTGGCTTTACATGCCATGGAGCCATACCCTTAAAGGGCTAGTGTTACTCTGTGACACTTCAATATGAATCCAACTCCTTGAATGTTCTGTGTTGCCACTAGGATGATCTGGGTTCAGTTTTCAGGTCTTGTTTCCTGTCCTCTGGGCCAGTTGAGGGATGGATGTGTGACATGTGCTGATCTGGAGATCTTGTGATTAATACGTTGTTCTTCCAAGCAAGAGGCCTGAGTTCAGTTTCCCAATCCAATCTCCACCCCAAACTGGCAGGGACCAGGAACACTGTGGAGGCAGCACCCTCAGCTCCTGGAATAGGAAGGGTGCAACTTCTGTTCTCTGGCTAGCCCAGAGACTGCAATCCTCAGAGATACTTTGGCTCTCATCATCGGAAGGAAGGGTTGGCACAACAGAGAGACTGGGTCGGAGGGGTTTGAAGCAAGGAGAGAAATTGCTAGCATATTTGTTTCCTGTGCTCAAGGGCAGGCCACTGCCTTCAGGAAGTGGTAAGGGAGTATTCTGTATTTTTCATAATTTTCTAGAGACATAATTCAAAGTTAATCAAGAATGAAGATTATGAAACAAAGAGCTTGTCTATATAAATGCTAGTTTATAGCAGGCTGGGATGTAAAACCACCTCTCACTATCCTGATGTTCACTAAGCAACTGTGTGGACCCAGCTGCCATGCACAAAAAGGTAAGTAGTGCACTTGAATCTAACCCCGCTTTGACATGGCAGTAGATTAACTTTGGGAAATTGTAGTGCATGACAACTGGATCCACACAGGCACTTAGTGCATGGCAAGCTAGTGCATGGTAGATTTACACCCCAGTTTACTGCAAACCAAATTTCTGTATAGACAAACCCTAATTTTCTAGAGAGATTTTAAGCACCGTGTTTCCACAAATAAGGCAAAAGAGAAGAAAGAAGCAGTATGGACTACTGGTTGGAGAAGAAGACTGAGGCTGGGTCTATACTGATGGCGGCAAATTCGCTGCTGTCAGATCGCTGTGTCTGGATCGACTGAGTGGTCTGTGTAGACCCGCTCAGTCAATCCAGAAATCGATGGAGGAAAACCACCCCATAAGTGGTGTTGCACAGTGTGGATGGCGTGCGGAGCAGATGCAGTGAAGTCGATGGGAGATATGCAAGTGTTTTACGTCACTTGCGTATCTCCTGTCGACTGCTGCCAAATCTGGAAGGTAAGTGTAGACCAGGCCTGAGTCTCTTAAGTTCTACTTCTAGCTCTGCTATTGACTTGCTCTGTAGACTTAGCCAAGTCATTGTCCTTGTCTGTGCCTCAGTTTGTCTTTTTGTAAAAGGTTATAATGATATTCATTTTCCAAAAGGTTTTGTGAGGGTGAATTAAATAAAGTGCTTTGAATCCTGTGTTGGAAGAAGCAAATAAGGACAAAGGATTATTATTATAAATGGCATCTGGTGCGTAGACTTGGCCAGCCACATGTGTCATGCCTTTGTGCATGGCAGTGTGCCACCAAAGAGGTTATGTGTGGCTTTCTCAGCAGATGGCCTAAATGAGGTTAGGCGAGGAAGGGAATCTGCTAAATGTGTTACACCTTTTGTCCTAAGTGGCTAGCCAATATTTGGGTTCTTTTGGGTTGTTTCCATTAGGGGGAGAAATTGATAATGGAATCAGGTATTTCTTTAATGCAATCCTGTTTATTTATAAAGGACACACATAAAGCTCTGTTCTTCTTTGGGTACTTGCTCTGGCCCATTCCAATGTAGGTGTGTGCTCACCCAGAGCTCTGACGCCGGAAAGTTTTTCTCTCGGTGGTATCCATCGGATCAGTTCTGGTGCCCCTTGAAGTCGTGCTCTCATAGCACTGGTATAAAGGGCCCTGCCACTCCCTCTGTTCCTTCTTCATGCCTGTGATAGTTACTGGAACTACGACTCATTTTTGCTTCTGCAAATACTCCTCAGTGGACTTTGTCTTATTGTATATAGTTGATTGAATTTAGTGGTTAAGTTTCTGTTATTAACAGTGGGTTAAGAGTTAGCGAAGGTGGGGTTAACCTGCCTGGCACCAGGGCATGCCTCGGTCTCTGAGTTTTAAGCCTTGTGAGTTTTATCACAAGCCTATGCCTGTGAGTGACCACCATTCCAGCTGCCTCAAGTGTTTGGGAGAATTTCATGTGTGGGAGAGGTGCAGGATTTGTAGGGACTTCAAGCCCTACACCAACAAGGATAGAGACATTAGATTTTGGTCTATCCTCATTGAGGCAGCACTCTGCTCTCTCTCAGAGCCTGGTTACTCAGGTTCAGCACCAAGTGCTTCAGTCTTGGTGAGAAGCTCCCCAGCTACACTTTGGGACACCTAACATCATTCTCCATTGCCGGCACTGAGACAAGATGCTCCAACTGCATCGAAGGATCTGCAGTACCGTCAAACATCCCTGGTGCTTAAGAAAGATGTGTCAGCAAGAGATCCTCGGCATAATTCACCATCTCTGGTGCCTAGGAGAAAACAAAAGAAGACCGACAAAGGCCGATCACTGGCACCGTGGTTGATGGGACAGAGGGACACAGCCAGGGTGTGACCCACACTGGGCCACTTTGTGGCACTCACAACCTGGGCTGTGCTGTTGAATCCAGTCCTGGAACAGGAGCTGTTGACTCCAGCACCAATGGACTCTCCACCCAGGCAGAGGCACTGGAACCCCATTACTTTGCCGGTCCCATCAACACTGGAGATGTTCATGGCAATGAGGGGTCTACTTGCCCTACTGGTACTGCCATCCCCAACCATACGGGAACTGTCAGCAGTGGCACCAACAGGAAACAGTTCTGGGGGCTTGAGGCCCCAGACAGAGTAAAAGGGGAAACCAGCCATGATGGTGCAACCCTGGTTCCTTTTCTCCTGACACCATTCACTGGCATCAGTTGGCACTGCTCCACCCTGGTCTCTGGAGGGATCCTTGGAGATGGGCTCAGAGGTGGAGTCTTACGTCTTGTGAAGGAGCCGACATCGCCATTCCAGCTGACACTATCCTGCTATGGCCTGACCTAGAGAGTCTCAACTGCAGCATGGCCACCAAGGCAATGGCTGTTTCCTATGCAGTGGCCTTCCTGGAACCCCTGCAGCCAGATTCCCATTCCAGAAGGTCATATTCGGTGGCTTTGGTGCTCAGACTTCTTGCACCACCCCCAGAGCATGATATAGGTTCTGGTGTTGAGGCCCATGCCGTGTATCAAGAGTTGGCACCTTGAGACCCATCCAGTGCTGAGGGAGAAGAGCAGGGCCTGATGCCAGCCCAGGCATCCTCCTCCTCTTCCTCAGATGAGGAAGCTCTCCTGACGTGCTATCACAGGAGGATTATAAAACACATCATGATCTCCTAAGGAGGGTAGCTCAGAACCTGGGCATCCAGGTGGAGGAACTCAGAGAGTTCTCCCATTCCCTGTGGACAATTTGACAGCAATGGGCCCTGCGAGAGTGGCATTGACCCTGAACGATGCCATCATGGACCCCATCAGGATATTGTGGCAGATGCCAACATCCCTTCAGCTGACAGCAAAGAAAACCGAAAGGAAATACCTTGAGGTGGCTAAGGGTTTCCCGTTCCTGTACCCTCACCCACCACTGGACTCTTTGGTGGTGTCGGCAGCCAGTGAGCAGGAAAGGCAGGGCCAATAGGGACTGACATCCAAGGCCTGAATGCCAAAAAGCTAGCCCTTTTTGGGAGGAAGGACTGTTTGACAGAGAGTCTCCAGCTCAGGATCACCAATCACCAGGTACTCCTGAGCAGTACAATTTCAGCTCCTGGGACTCTATGTAAAAATTTAGAGTTTCTACTGCAGAAGCCCAAATGAGAGTTTGCGCAGAGGAAGGCAAGGCTGTAGACAAGGCGTCCCTACAGACAGCCCTGGATTTGATGGACATGGCAGTCCAATCCATGGCTTCTACTCTGATTGTGCAGAGAAGGTCATGACTTCAATCATTGGACTTACCGCACGAGGTCCAACAAATATTGCAGGACCTCCTTGTAGAGGCTATGTCATTCTTTTCTGAGCAGATGGACTCCATACTACACGGTTTGAAGAATTCAAGGGCCACACTTAAGTCCTTAGGTCTTCATACACTGGCCCTATGAGGAAGCACTCTAAGCTGCAGCCAACAACTCGCTTCTTCCCACCACTTGCTTGACAGGACTATAGCAGGAGGAGGAGCAGGGTCTATAGGAGAAGGCCTCCACTACAGTCTTCATCTGTGTCCACACCTGCACCCCCATGGCACTTGGCATGGTCAAAGCAGGCATTTGATGGAATGATCGGGGACAACATGCTGGGAGAGTGTGTGGGTCCAAATTCTCCTATTTTTGTGGACTGATTATCCCATGTCTACTGAGCCTGGGCCTGCATTACCTCAGATCAATGGGTACTACACACAATAGCACTGGGATACATTCTTCAGGTTTGTTGTTCTCCTCCTTCCCAACCCCTGTTCCCATCCCTACTCAGGGACTCTTCTCACGAGCAGCTTCTAGCCAAAGATATAGGAACAGAGGAAGAGGGTCCACCAGAGCTGAGGGGCTGAGCGTTCTACTTCTGCTATATTCTAATCCGAAAAGTCAATAGTGGTCTCAGACTGATTCTGGACCTGCAAAACCTCAACAAACTCATGAAGAAGCTGAAGTTCCATATGGTCTACTTGGCCTCCATTATCTGCTTTCTGGACCAGGGAACTGGTATGCCGCTTTTGACTTTCAGGATGCTTATTTCCGCATTGCAGTCTTTCAAGAACACAAGAAGTTTCTCAGATTTATTGTGAGCCATGTGCATTTCCAATTTATGGTGCTCTCATTTGGCCTGCTGGCAGCCCTCTGGTGTTCACAAAGTGCATGGCAGTTCTTACAGGCTCTCTGAAGAGACAGGGGGTTCAAATGTATCTGTACCTTGATGACTGGCTGGTCAGAGATCAGTCCAGACCTCATATAGAGGCAGATATGAAACTAATAAAGACAATCTGCCAAGACTTAGGCCTGCTCATAAATATATAGAAATCTACTTTATTCTCAGTCCAGAGGATAGAATTCATTGGGGCAATACTGGACTTGGTACAAGCCAGAGCTTCTCTCCCAGAAGCACACTTCCAAACAATAATGAGACTTATAGAAAGTCTCAGGAATCACCCCATCATCACAGCGAGAAATTGCTTGCAGCTTCTGGGCCACATGCCATCATGTACCTAAGTGATTCAACACGTGAGGCTTCAGCTCAGACCTCTCTAGGTTTGGCTGACATTGGTATACTCACCAAACCATCTAGACTCAGCTATTACAGTTCCCCCATTGATGATTACTTCTCTTGAATGGTGGCTAGACCTCCTTGTGGTGTGTACAGGAGTCCCTTTCTCAAGGCCCCAACATTCAGTATCCCTCGTCATAGATGTGTTGGCAAAGGAGTGGGGAGCTCACCTGGGGTCCCTAAGAATTTAGGGCCTCTGTTCTCTGGAAGAATTCTTGTTACACATTGTAATGGGGTGCACTCACCTTTTTCAAGCACCTCCGTTCCGAGTGCATGTGCCTGCACTTTCTTTCTCTAGTTGGCGTGGCTCTTTGGCAGCTCAGCCCTCTGGCCGGGCCACGCATCATCTGTATGCAGATAAACAAACCCCTTCTGGGGTACACTGTCCAAATGTCTTGCAACCCTCCCAGGGCTCAGTCCCTTAATAGTCCCAGCCTTGGTATGGGGCTGTGTCCCCAGGGCTCGGTCCCTGGACCTTCTTCACCTGCCTTGGGCTTTCTGGTCCCTACTCTCCAGCTGCACCTCTAAAAAAGTTCAGTTCCCCTTCTGGGATACATCAAAGTCCAGGCAACTTCCCCAGTGGATGGTGGGGGGACCCAGGCCTACCCTCTACTCCAAGTCCCAGCCCAGAGATGCAGACACACCAACCACACTCCTTTGGATCTTCCAAGGAACCGCTTGTCCCTGGCTCTGCAGCTCTTTTTTATGGGCCCGCCTAGCCCCTGATAGGTGCTCCCTGAAGCCTCTCTGATTGACTGCTTCCCCTGCAGCCACTCTAACCTGCTTGAAGGACCTCTCCTCTACTCCTGTCCTGGGCCCAATGTGGCAAGACCCTGAGACCTCTAATGTCAGAGAGCTCAGGACAGTTTGCCTGTCCTGCCAAGTGTTATAACCACATGTAACAGGTGCATCTCAGTCCTTACAGACAATATAACAGCCATGTTCTGTATCAACAGGCAGGGCAGAGCACGCTTCTCTCACCTGTGCCAGGAGGCAGTTCGCTTATGGGAATTTTGCATAGCGTATTCAAATCACTTTGAAGCTCCTATCTGCCAAGTTCTCAGAACAAACTAGCAGATCACCTCAGAGGGTCTTTACCGATCACCACGAGTGGTCCATTTGCCCAGAGAACCTACAAGTCATCTTCCAGAAATGGGGAACTCTGCAAATAGATCTGTTTGCAATGAAGCACAACAGAAAGTGTCTCCAATTCTGCTCTTTCCTGGGCCTGACCAGGATCTCTGACAGATGCCTTCCTCTTGACTCAGGCCATCTGTTCTACATGTGTCCACCCATCCCTCTCATACACAAGGTCTTGCTGAGGATCAGATGGGCAAGAGCATGAGTCATCCTGATAGCCCTGGCCTGGCCACGACAACACTGGTTCACCATGCTCTTGAACCTGTCGGTGGAAACACCAATCTGACTACCTCAGGTGCCAGACCAGATACCCTAGGACCACAGTCGCCTGCGTCATCTGAACCTCGAGTCCCTTCATCTCACAGCCTGGAAACTCCAGGGCTGAGCCTTGCATAGTTAGCATGCTTGGGACTGGTTCAAGAAGTTATTTTAGGAAGCAAAAAGCCATCCATTAGAGCTACATACCTGGCAAAGTGGGAAAGGTTCTTGATCTGGTCTACACAGAAAAGTATCTCACCCATGTGGTCAGTAGTGCCATTCATTCTGGATTACTTGCTACACCAGAAGCAGCAAGGGCTATCTGTGTCATCAATTAGACTCTACCTGTCTGCAATGTTGGTGTTTCAACTGTGGGTAAATAGCCAGTCTGTCTTTGTGAACAATATCTGTAGTTGTTTTTTCAAGGGGCTTGACAAACTGTACTGCCAGATATGACAACCAATCTCGCCTTGTAATCTTAAGCTGGTATTGTCAAGGCTCAAGGGTTTCCCATTTGAGCCACTAGCAATGTGTTCTTTGCTCTACTTGTCCTGAAAAGTGGCCATTACTTTGGCCAGAAGGGTCTCGAAGATTAGGGCCTTTACTTCAGAACTTCCATACATGGTATTCTTTAAGGACAAGGTCCAGCTTCACCCTCACCCAGCCTTCTTCCTGGAGGTAGTTTTACAATTCCATAATAACCAGGACATAATTCTTCTGGTCTTCTATCTGAAATCACATGCCAACAAATAAGAGCAGAGACTCATTCACTAGATGTAAGACATATGCTTGCCTTATACATAGAAAGGACTAAATTGTTTTGGAAAATTACACAACTTTTTGTGGCTGTTGCAGACACGATGAAGGATCTTCCGGTCTCAGTCCAGAAAATTTAACCATGGATCACTTCCTGCTTCTGCACATGCTACGACCTGGCAAAGGTCCCTGCTCCTGCCCCGATGGCACGTTCTACAAGAGCACAAGCATCTTCGGCAGTGTTCGTGGCACAGGTCACTATCCGGGACATCTGTAGAGTGGCAATGTGGTCATCATTCCCCATGTTTGTGTCTCACTATGCCTTCACGCAGCAAGCTAGGGATGATGCCGGATTTGGCAGAGCGGTGCTACAGCCTGCTTGTCAATTAACTCCGAATCCTCCTCCTGCGCAGTTGCTTGGGAATCATCTACATTGGAATGGACATAAGCAAGCACTCAAAGAAGAAAAAATGGTTCCTAACCTTCCCTAAGTGTTGTCTTTCAAGATGTGCTACTCATGTCTATTTCAAAACCCTCCTATCTCTGTCAGAGTTAGCTGGAAGAAATAACTAAGGCTGCAGTAGGGTGGCAGGGCCTCTATGAAACTCGACTCCAGGAGGCATCAGAGCCCCCCAATGGATACCACGGAGGGAAAAACTTTCCGGCGGCAGTGCTTAGGGTTAACCTACACCTGTATTGGAATAGACATGAGCAACGTATCTTGAAGAACAACCATTATGGAAGGTTACTAACAACTTTTTTCCCCAGAACACGATAGAAATCAAACAGCAGGAGACAGTTTCTTTGCTCACAGTTCCAAGCCTCCTTTTGGCCAGCACTCTACCCCAAAGCTGTGTCAGCTTTTTTCAGGGTCATGCTGTATGTAGCTACATCTCTGGCTATCTCTGGGGCTTCCTGGCTGCCTTCTCTGTGTGCTTATCTGGTATTTTTTATGTTTCTCTCTCACACACACACAGACCTTCCACAAACAATATCCAGCCCACTGTATTTGCATTCAGCCCCCAGTCAAACCCTCTCCATGCACATCACTCAGATTCCTAACTGGTCGTGCATAAGGCCTATGTTTTGGGTGGCGGCTTCTGTTGTTTCAACTACCTGTTTCATAAAGGCGCCTAATTGTTATTACATTGACCCTGAATTAAAAGTGGCTGTTACACCCATGGGCATCAGTTAGGTTTCACCGAACCCCAACACAAGTGTAAATGTCTCCCCAACTAATTCATCTCACTCCAAATACAGCAGCCTTTCCTGGATGATGGAAAAGGAGGACCCCTGAAATGCTTAGGATTCTGTGCCATGGGCTTCTCTGAGCAGTAGTAGCAAACAAAAAGTATCTTTCCATGTTTTCATTGCGATAGTGCCACGTCAACCAGGATTTCTGCCAACTTCAAGTGCACTCCAGAGGGGTTTCTGCTGAAATGTCTCTTCTGAGCTTCAAATGGGAACTCTGGGTTCAGAATTAAGTGAGGTCTCTCCCAAGCTGTCTGAGTGCATGGGTTATTCACCTGAGGGTAATAGCATCCTGGGAGTGGCTAGCAGGAGTGAAAAGGGAAGCAAATGGATCTTCTGAGGAGACCGCAGAGGCGAGCAGGTCTTGTCTTCTTTGCTTATCCCATATTATGCACAACAGCTGGTGTAAATATTCAGCCATGGGAAGATGCACCAGGTTGAAAGGGGCACATACAGGTACAGGGCTTACCTCTAAATTCTGGACTGGAAAATGGCAGCCATGATGGTAACAATGAAGGAAATTGGGACAACACCAGAAATCATGTCAATTCCGTGGGGCAACTTTTGGAAAACATAGCGATTATGTGGGGAACTACACTAGACACTACAGAACCAAAGTGCTTGAGGTAATTCTTGTGGTACAGAGTGTCCTCTCAACCCAAAGGTTTGGGTTAGAACTGCTTGGGATTGCTTTAAGATCCACTCATTGCCACCAGACCCTGAGAAAGTGTGTATGCAAGGCAATATCTCTTCTCTCGTACCTCATCCTCAAACATGCATTCCAAGTACCACTCACCTGTGGGATGGCACCACGATGGCCACTTGGGAGGACGTCCTCCATAGTGTAGCTTGCAGTCATCATTGAGGGATTGTTGGGCTCTGGTCCAGATGTAACCAGTAAAGGGACAGTAAAGGCTTTGTGGAGTTAGGAAACTTTGGCTTCTTTAGTAAGGGAACTGAAGGAGGAAGAGAGGCAGGGCTGGGATACTGCCCGTGAGCACCACATGGTCATCCTGCTCACTCTACAGAGGCCTTCATTCCCCACATGTAGCCCTACCTCCTAGGACTTCAGCAAGTTGCTAGCTGCCCTAGGCTCTCTTGCTTTTGGATTTTTTTATCAATTTCATGGATATTAATGTTTTTAAAGGAGCAACTCAATCCTGCCTTTTAGCCCCACCTTGCTATTTCAATCTTGCTAAACATACACCCTTGGACCTACTCCTACTCCAGGTATGATAGTGCACCTCACTCCTGTCTGCAGCACGACACTAGTGCAGTACTGGGACCCATGCACAACCCTGCAAATATACCTCAGTCCTACCCTGTGGCTCCTGGCTATTTCAGTTCTGGGCCCCACACATCTCTGTTGGTACTCTACCACTCAGGCCCTGTAGCTTCTGCCATTCCAATCCTGCATCCCCAAAAAGCCCTACCAATGAACCTCAATCACGCTCTGCAGCACCCCTCACTTGGCCTGCACTATAC
Organism: Mesoclemmys tuberculata; assembly: GCA_007922155.1. Classification (NCBI taxonomy): domain Eukaryota; kingdom Metazoa; phylum Chordata; order Testudines; family Chelidae; genus Mesoclemmys; species Mesoclemmys tuberculata. Next base: position 39,000,286 of record ML675611.1, read on the forward strand.
ACACTCCAAGACTGTTAAGCCTGACATACTGCATGGGCTGGTTTATCCAGAAATATGGAGCCCTAAACTTGATTGTGTTGCTTGGGCATTTTTAGTGTAAATATTGTGGAGTCTGCCTTAGGAGTGAGAGGGACAGATAGAGAGCAAATGAGCTTTGGGTAGTTTCTGAGGGTACAGACCCAGCCTGTACGAAACCCTTGTTGTGAGGAAGGGTCTGGAGGGAGACACTGCTCTGCTGGCAGGAATGCTAGCATAGGAGAGCGCTGTGGAGCACGTGGCTCCTGCAGATGGAACCCATTAGCTTGGAATATCTGTGATGTGGTCTGGAGCAGTGTACACAAGAGCCATAAATTATACAGCACTTTTTAAGCAGGGCTGGAGAGGATCCCGTCTTCCCCCCCTCTTTTCCTATCTCCCTCCCTCCTTTCACCTTCTATTGTTCCCCCACTTTGGTTCCCCCATATTAATGAAGTAATTTCTTTATTTCACATAATAGAAAGTGAAGCTGTTTCCCTCAGCTCCTCCCACCTTCCCACCTGCAGTGTTATCGATGGAGCGGGGAAATGGCTGGGATCAGAGAGGGGCCTTGGTCTAAGCTCACATATTCCTTCTGAGCTAAATTCAGCCCAGGGTAGGTGGATACAAATCTCATTTGCTTCCTAAGTATAGCAATCTACACAGGCACCAATGTCAGCAGCCGTTCCCCTCTAAGTGGCCCTACCAGCCCTTGCAAGCTTGATCCTGGCTGGTTCCCCCCTACTCCTTTATTGTTCTACCAGCTGATTCAGGAGGAAATGGGACACCAATGGCTTACTGAACTAGGGCTCCCAGACTAGGCCAGGGGGGATATTTTCCCTTTTTAAAAATAATTCCAATATTCTACATTATGGTCTAAAGCACAAAAGTGATAGTGAAGCAATCTGTTCCATATTACTGTAGAACATTGTATTACCTTTCACGTTGTCTAAACATAAAGAGCAGAGTCAGAAGGAGTAATGGGAGGTTCTTCAGCAGAGCTTGTGGGAGATGGAAAGCTCTTTTACTTACCAAGTCCCACAAAGTAGCTTCACTGGCCACACTGTATGTTACTCTCCATTAGCCATCCCCATTTCCAGAGAACAAAACCAAAATATATGTTTATATAAAGTTTTCATCTCAGTGATCCCAAAGCGCTTTACAAACAATATATACAGAAATCTTCACACCCGTTACAGAAATGCTGCTATTTCTAGGGAGGAAGAGAGCAGCTGTTTAACAGTGCATAGCAATACTATGCAACAGTTTAGTTCAGGAAGTGAAGGAGAACACTGTATCAACTGAAACTACATGGGGAATTAAAGGAGGCAGAAAGGAAATGATTGAGCTGGAATTCAGATTGCACTTCTGAATTAACACCCCAACTCTTAAAAAGTGCCGTAGGATCTTTAAGGATGGGCAGAGGACCATGGTTTCAGTTCTTATAAAAAAGATGGTGCACCCAGCAGTACAGTGCTCCCTAGCCCAGTACTGGTACATTGGGTTCAGTACTCATCACTTCATCTCTTCCTGCAGAACGTGGGTCTGGAAGTTCCAATGCAAGTATCATTCCGGCTGGATCCTGCTTAGCTTGTGAGGTCTGAAATGATCACAGTCCAAGGCAAGCTAGCTGCAGAGCAGAAGACCTAAACATATAATTTCCACTTCTGTAAAGTATTAAATAGTTTCTAAATTGTTCCACTTCAGTCGGTTAATGAGGAATATCTCTTTCCTTTCTCCACAGGGGACAAGCGCTCTAGTGCTCTGCACTAAGGGCTTGTGCTTTCCCCTTGGGTCTCTGTTGTTGGGATGGATGTCACCTCTTCAGGACACTGGATGGGCTGTGGCAAGCCCCTGCAGCAACACGTCACTGGAAGTTGCTCAGCTTGGTGGCAAAATGGCTTTTGACGGTATCTAATATGAACGACAATACCTCAGAAAGCAGATGTCAGGAGGAATAAGCCCTGGCTAGTAGGATCAGCACATGGTTTAGACAGCAGCCTAATGTCTCTTCCTAATCCACCTCCATGAGGGTGTCTCTGCCAATAGGGCTCCTTCCTGTCCACAGCCCTTCTCAGTTTCTTGAGCAGTAATGAAGCAAAACTATGTTGGGGAGGAAACATATAGAAACAAATGGGCAACACTCCAGAGGAGGAGGACCTACCCCAAGAGAAGAGAGAGAAGTTTGGACTGCACATAACCAAGAGGGCCATATGGCAACCCAGAAACATAGTTGTTCTAGAGAAACCAGAGCCTAGTTTTTGCTGACGGCAGTTTGCTTCGTTCATTTTGTAAATCTGTGTGCTACTGCAGAGGCAAGGGGCCAAAAGCAGCCTTGTGTAATTCCAGCTGACTCCACTGACTTCAATTAATGTGCCCCCTTTACACCAGGAATGAATCTGGGCCATGTACTGGATCTGTATTTAAAAAGGGTCTGGATAAATTTTTATCACTAATAACATTTGCAGTTCTGCCTGGGAAGATTGTGGCAATCAGATGTGGGTGTTCAGAAACCATTGTGATAAGAACCATATCAAAATTAAGGTAGATAGAAGTTTCATGCTTTAGGATCTTTTACTACCACAAGAGTCAGGAATTTCCCCCCCACATGCAGCAGTCCATAATTGGCCAGATGGATTATTAGTTTTTCTCACCATTCTTTGAGGCATCACTGAGTTAAGGTGACCAGATGTCCCGATTTTATAGGGATAGTCCCAACATTCGGGGCTTTGTGTTATATAGGTGTCTATTAACCCCCACCCCTGGTTCCCATTTTTCAAACTCTCAGAGGCAGCACTTGGTGGATCAGTATTCTGATCCTGTCTGGTAAATGCTGTGTTCATATATTCATAGATTTTAAGGCCAGAAGGGACCATTATGATCATCTACTCTGACCTTCTGCATAACACAGGCCATGTTCTTAGTTCAGGTGGGACAGGCCCTATTCATCTTCATTTTCAGAAGTAACGGTAAAACACGTTTCCATAGAATCCTAGACTATAGCTATGGAAAAGCCCTGAGGCTATCTCTTGGGGAACTGCAGGTTTGTTCCCTTCAAAGTACATTTTCTAGTATATTTTCCAATCCTACTTTCAATTACTCAAGTGATGGAGCTTCTACCCTATTTGCTTTAGGAGCCTATTCCTCAGCCAAATAGGTTTTATGAGTTTTTCCTGATATTAAATCTAAATTTTCTTTTCCTTAATTCCATTATTCCTAGTTCTGCCTCTTTTTATTATATGTAAGGTTATCGTAGCTGTGTCAGTCCCAGGTTATTAGAGAGATAAGGTGAATGAGATAATATCTTTTATTGGACCAACTTCTGTATGAAAGCTTGTCTCTCTCATCAACAGAAGTTGGTCCAATAAAAGATATTACCTCACCCACCTTGTCTGTTTTCATTATGGGAAATAATGAAGTGTATACAAATATTATAAACTTTTAAAGATACTGCCGTCTTAGATGAATCAAAGCTGTCATTTTAGATTCCATTCTTGGATGCAGACTCCAGAGCCTTTCTTGCCACAGAGGTTTTTGTGCACTAACTCTCTGGGCTTCATAGGGGATGTCTAAACAGCTACAAGAAGTGAGTTTTGCAGGCCGAGTTGATGGACTTGCACTAACAGGGCTTGCGCTAGTGTGCTAAATACATCTGCATAGATGTTGCTTTCACATTCAGGCTCAGGCTCCGAAGCCTACCCCCCTTCATCCACATTGACCTTTTTAGCACACTAGCATGAACCTGCTAGCACAAGTCTGGGCTGTGAGACTCATTCCTAGAAGCTGTTACCCAGATCACGACTTCTCACTTTAAGTATCCCTTGATGAGTAAACTCACTGGTGCTCTGTGTCCACAATGTTCTTCTTCCCTGGACATCTTGGTAAAGCAATGCCTGCCAGTTACGTTCAATCCTTTGCCTGTTCAGAAGCGTCCATCACACTCAGGCACTTGGCCTTAGGCCGCTTCCACAGATAGGAAGCTGCTGCCACCCACTGGGTACATCACTGCAAGAGATACCGTCTCCATAGCAACGCAGGGCTTTTTGTTTTTCTCGGGAACAGTTAAAAGGATAGAAATAGCACATCTGGAGTTGAAGTATCAGTCCCCCACCCTCTCCTGCAGCCTGGAGGAGCCAACCAGACACAATACCATGGCTCTGGCAGACTTAAGACTGAATATATCAAAAAATAGAAAGAGAACAAATAATACATATGAAATACTGTTGGGTTAGGCAAGGGTTTATTTATTAACATGCATTTGGGACAGCCACATTACTCACAAGTGTCTTTCCTTGTAAAATCTTTAAATACTTTCAGCTTAATGTATATATGCCACATCTGGTACAGAGCATTTTATTAGGACTAATTTTTGTGCCACTCTAATTGTAAAGATCCCCAGGTCTAGAACATGGGTCTGTAGAGCTGCCACCTAGCAGCAGCTATAACTAGAGTGCACGCCACTACCAGTACTGGGTTTACAGTGGCGCCAATGGCACTGTTGCACCAGTCCCACACTCGGAAGGGGCCCGTTTTGGTTGCCAGGTAGGCGTGCTGGAAGCTTCCTAGAAGTGTGGGGGGCACCAGCATCCAGACTGTGGTCCTGTTCCCCCCAGGGCCCTGCCCACGCTCCACCCGAAGCCCCACCTCTGCTCCACTTCTTCCCACCCATGCTCCACCTCTTCCTCCGAGGCCCTGCCCTCTGCTTGCTCCTCTCTGCCCCCTCCCCTCCCTTCCATGTTGCTCACCCTGAAGGCAGGAAAAAAGTGGGAGGGCATAGCTGTCTGCTGCCCTTCCTCTTTCTCTCCTCCTCTCTCCTCCCCTCCCCCCCCCCAGTTCTGGCATCTCTGTTGATAGGTATCCAATTTTGACTGGAAAGTCTAGCCGAAAAGTGGACCTGATAGTGTCCAGTCACTAATGCTGACCAGACACTAAAAGTGCCATTTTAGGAGTAACTGCAATCAGTCTTCCTGCCACGAGGGTGGAAGAGCAGCTGCTGCTGCCTGGAGGAGATGCAGCTCAGCTGGAGAGAGAGAGAACAGACTCCCAAGGACCCAGCTCTGATTGAGAGAGGGTTAGGGTCTTGCCGCCTCCTGCCCTGCTGTGGTTGGCCCCAGCCCCTGCCTCGCTTTGGAGACTGACCCCCACCCCCACCCCACTGTGCTCTTGACCCCAGCCCCTGCCTCAGCCAGGGACCATTTCCCCCCACCATGCACTTGCCTCTCCCGCCCCTGCCTCGCTCTGGGGACTGACACCTCCCCGCCATCCCCATCCAAGACAACTTCTGTGCCAATCTCCTGTCTTTTACAATCGTTCTTCCTGGGGTCCCACAAATATTTTTGCCGCTGGGCCCACAAAACGTTAATCTGGCCCTGTCCACTACCCATGACCTGCATGGACACAGACCACAGAAAGTCCTGCTTCAAGGGGTCTGACAGGCAGCAGTCCCATGGTGCCTGTTTGGCTCTCTGCCCTGTATAAAGCTAAGGAGCATTCCAGAAAGTGTCTAGATAACACTGTGAATTTCTTGTAGTTGGTATGACTGTTCCCTGGCTCCTGAACTCCTGGATTTGACCTTGGCTTGGTTTGGACTTTGCCTTCTGACTTAGACCCTGAAACATAGCTTGGACTCTGACCCTTAGTATTGACCCTGGCCTGGAATGTGACTACACAATACTCCCTACCTCAGGTTTGCTCCTGCTGTGGCCCTTCGTCCTGACTGCTTGTGCTGGGATCCTGACAACCAGATGCTCTTAGTAGCATGAGTTCAACTTTACAGACTTTTGAGAGAGAGCAAAATGGTATTTAATGCATTTTCATAAATTCTTTTAACAAAGCCTTTCTAGACATGTCATGATGCTGCTTCCAGAGCAAGAAGCAAATGTGGTGCTGTGTACTACTGGAAAAGTGGGAATCCCTTCTTCCCAGTGAGATAAACCTCCTGTTCCAGGGCCATGAGGTATCAAACATTAAAGCTGGTATCGATATAGGACTGAACATTGATCATCATGCACCTTGGACACCCTAGTTCTCTGCTTCTTTTAGTTCTCTGGCTTTTTCATGGTGTGTCTTTGGCAACACTGTTTCTTGCCTTCTCAGAAGGCAGGGGAGATTTTACTGTTCCATATCCTTCTGATTATGGCTTTCATAAGCAGCCGTTTTCACAGACAACAGAAAAAGAGGAGCTGCTGGCTGGATGTATCACTTAGTCACAGGAAGAGACAGAGGAATTGGGCTCCCTGCTGCCAACCTTTAACTTCAGTTGGTGGAATGTGGGAAAAAGCAAACACCAGTCTCAGCCAAGTTAAACTGGCCTGTAAAAGACCTTCATTCCTGAGGAATTTTTGAATTAAATACTGGATAGAGGCAGCCAGATTCCATTGAAAGTGACTATGTCAGCTGGTTTTAAATAACAGTCTTTCATGCATATGTTTTTATGTTACTTTCCATTGTTTGTTGATTTCCCTTTAGACATGGGGAAATTAAATCTTTTGCTCAATGCATTTTCGTCCCTTTTTGTTTGGCAAACAAATGCTGTTTCCAGTGGAGCTTGAAACAAAATGACTGTTTGATTAACTGTTAGTGAACTGCTGCTGCACAGCCAGCAGGAGGTGCTCACACCTTGGCTTTTTGTAGGTTCTGCAAAAGCAGTGCTTTTTTTTTTAAATCCTGTTTGGATCTGGTTCCTTCACTGCATCTTCTGTACTACTGTTTTGTTAATGTGACATAGTGCTTCTGCAATTTGTACTGAATAGGCCAGTCCTATTTACACTGATCCCCTTTGTGCAGTTATATTTTGATCTTGATTCCTTGCTGAACCATCTCCTAAAAGGACAACTTCAGAATAATTTTTGTAACTCCTACTCATGTCATGTGATGGACAGAAATGAAAATGAGTCCATTATCAACTCTCCTGTATGTGTCGATCCTCTCTCTTACATGGTGTCGGAAGAACTCTGCATTTTTGTGGAAAGTGGAGCAATTGAAGCCACCTGAATGCCTCACCCTGGAAGAGAACTGGAGAAGATGGCTACAGCACTTCCAAATTTTCTTAGAAGCAAGTGGTATTGAAAAGACACTGAAGCGGGTGGAAGCTTCCATCCTGCTACATGTGACAACCAAATAAAAGATACATTTCTTACCCAGTACTCCTCTGTGCCACAACTCTGTTAACCTGTGGGTTCACTTTCAGTTATACCGGGAATTGCAGTAAAGCAACTTAGTAACCTCGGTCCTTCAGGTGCATCTTTAAACAAGATGCAAAAGGCTGTGCAAGTCTCTGAACAGGCTGAACCCATTGCCCTTTACATCACCACAGCAATTAATGGCTTTCCTGAACCCGGAGTGGATTTCTTTGAATTATTGGCACACTAGGGTACAGCTGAAACATTTTGCAGTACTATATGTTTTTGGACATAAAGCAATATGGTCTATGGGTCAGATCATAGGACTGAGACTCAGGGCTCCTAGGTTATTTTCCATGCTCTGCCACCAATGTGACTTGTAATCTTGGGTGAGTCACTTCCCCTCCCTATTCATCAGTTTCCCCAAGTATAAGAGGGGGATAATAAACCTGAACTTCCAGGGAATTGTAATTCATTAATATTTGCAAAGTACTTTTAGATTCCTGGAAAGTACTAGTGAAGGACAAAGGAGTCGTCATCATCACAATTGTGTGATGTGGTGGTGACACTCTTTAAACAGGGAGCAGTTGTATATTTTATTTTAGAAACATAATAGCATAGGAGAACAAAGTAATTGGCCAGGTGATGTGAATCCTAACAGTTGACTGGATAGCGTTTCTTTTTGTCTGTCTGTAATGCAATAACCTTTGAAGACCACATCCGATCAATTCCAGAATTTCAGGGAATGTTCTATGTATCAGTGGGACAGAATCCTATTCATTTTTGGTGACAACCAGAAAAGTCTGATTGACTGATTTGCCTCTGATGTCCCAATCCTATTGGGGAGTTGGGGCAACAGAGGATGGGGATGATTGGCTGATTTGCCTTTAATGTCTCTGAGGAGCTTCAGGGAGGGGAGGAAGGGGAAATAGGGAATGTTCAGAGCCCTTGGAATGAGGGGAAAGGGGCATTAAAAAACTCTGGCCTGTGAAGGAAAGAATGAGGGCTCCTGGTACGTGGGATTGGGGAGATGGGGGATACAAAGCCCCTGGCATAGGAAAGGAGGATTAGGGGAGAACACAGGATTAGGGGGATGGGAAGGTGGTACACAGTCTTAGGGGTAGAGGTATAGCTGTTTGGAAATTTTCCAACAATGTTTTTTCTGTCAGAAAATGCTGGCTTATCAAAATGGAAACATTCTGCAGGAAGTATCATTTTTGACAAAATTTTTGCTGGAAACCAGGCAATCTGCCTGGCCTGCCAGCCCACTAACCAACCACGAATCCTTGGTATGTATAATGAGCTCGGCCTACAGAAGCAATAAAATGTGCAACTTTCTAGTAATACTTCTCACTTACGCTTTTTTCATTCAGCACTTTCCAGTGGTCCAGTGTTGCTATCACTCATGATTTAGTGCAAGTCTCATACTATTTGATGTTATGTGAGACTCTCAGCTTTCATTAAAAAACTAGATAAGTTTCTATTCCTCATGGTTGCAGAGAAAAGCTTAAAAATGTGACCCCCCCAATAGCTCAAAAACCAAGGACACATAAAAAGAACCAAAAATATATTATTTAAAAACCAATCTCATGATTTTGAGATGCCTGACTTTTGAATGATTACACTGGAAATCCTGAAGGCCGATCCCTATTCCATTTTACAAATGGAGAAACTGAGGCCCAGAAGTGAAGTAACTTGACTGGGGCTGTAAAGTGAGTCAGTAATAGAGCTGGAAGTAGAAAAGAGGTCGCTTGACTCCTGTTCTATTTACTAATACAAGCTGCCTGCAGAAAGGACAGAGCTATTCCAATACCACCAATCTCCAGCTCTGAAATGCTTTGTATGTCTTCCACCCAAATCCCTGGGTCTTAGAAAGGCAGAAATTCTGTCCTTTTCCAAGGAGCTACTACTTCCATGACTGCTTGGCCCTATTGAACTCTTCAAACTGTGTCCAACCAATATTTATTTATTAATTACAGTAGTGCCCGGAGGCCCCATTCAGGATTGTCGGCCTCTTGTGCTAGACACTGCACAAATGGACAGGAAGGCATGATCCCTGCCTTGAAGGACTAACAGTCCAATTTAGGACAAGATACCATTGGTGAGAGTAGCAAATAGTTGGAGGAAGTGGGAAGAGGGTAACAGTGTCTGGAATGTGTAGTTACATAGAGTTGTGCACAATTAGATAGTTTTGAGTCATATCAGTATAATTATAAGATATGAATAACTACATCAAATAAATATGGGAATCTCTACTGCCACCCTGGCTACCTATTATCAGTTGGTAATTGATACCTAATTCCTGGAGGCACCATGGCAGATGGAGTCTTGAGGAAATCTTTGAAGGAGGACAGATTTGTGGTAGTGGCTAGTCAAGGGAGGGGTTTTCATGCTAAAGAGTGGTGTGGGAGAAAGCTTGAAGGCATCTGTTAGACAGACTCACAGGTAATTAAGGGTGGACTGGTATCATTAGCTAGGTGGAGAGGTGGGGGAAGGGCAATGCAGTAAGACAAAAGCCTTTCACAGCATGCTTTTTTGGCATAGTAGCTGGTCTTTTAAATCTGGGAGAGACAAGCTGAGATAGCTAGTTTATGCTCTTCCAGCAGGAAAGTACCTTTAGCTCCTGTTATGTTTTCACTTTTTCTGAGCAGGTGGGACACTTTTTGTGATCGTTAGAACATAATACCTTTGCAATGTAGTAAGGGTGTCCTTAGCAGATGCCATGGGCCATACCTGGTTTGCACAGAAGGTGCACACTTCTCAGGGAGGAGTCCACAGTTAGCACCCTGACTTCTGGGAAAGTTACAGGCAACATTTAAAGAGCCCAGAGAAAGGTGAGACTAAAGCACCATGAAATATTTGTAACAAAACCTGAAACTACATGAAATTTGCATTTGATTCAGGTTCTGTTACATGCTTGAAACTGAGTCAAAGTTTACTGAAAGTTCTCTCTCTTTCAGTGAATCTGGGTCTGATTTAGTGTGTAACATCAAAATTTTGTGCCTTATCTAGTTTCATGTGATTTCAGTGCAAGTCCAGAAGGAATTTGGCCATTTCATGTGAGTTCCAGATCTAAAGAAAATGTGCTCATGGAACCCCTCTACCTGTGAAGAGGACCACTGACACAGGCATAGTTTGGGCAGGACGGGAGGTGTGGCCCCTCCAAACTGCAAATCTTGGGCAGGCACAGAATTTGCCCCCAACATGCAGCCCCGTTGCCTGACTGGAGCTGCACCTGCAAATACAGAAGTCAAACTACACCTATGACCTATGAGTCATATACACCTATGAGTATTACTAAATTATAGTTGGAGCCTCAGTTTTACACCTGTAGCTGCACAGCACCAGCTTATACCACACTGGATGCTTGGGGTTAATAGTGACTCAGAGGGAAGAGTATTCCTTACAAGTCACCCACATCAACTCCAAGCACAGCATCTCCTAGGACCATGCTGGGGCACTGGAATGCAGATTCATTGGATAGAGCTCACTCAAACTGCAATTCTGAAACGTTCTGGGAAACTGCACGTGCCCATTGCATGTTTTCTACTGAATTTCAAAAAAGTTTGGCACTGACTGTGCTCATCCCAGGCCATCCAAATTCTTTTGAGTTTTCAGCACTCTTCTGACTATGGCACCATGCACACTGAATTGTTCAGACTCCATTTTAACAAAGAGTGGGCAATCCAGGTCACAGAAACAGAACAGCCCCAAAGCCAACTGCCAGTATTTACCGATAAACAATTAATTGTAAGTAAAAAAATGGATGTAGGTCAGTAAAATATTTCAACATTTCTCTGGCATAAATTCCCAGACTCCCTGAGAACTTTCAGTACATAATCTAGATTTATTGCCTTTTGGGGATGGTTGAAATGGTGGATTCTCTAAAGCTTGACATGTCTGACCGTCAGGATGAATTGTTCAGATCCAGAATTACAATTTTCCAGCCTGTATGAACACTTTATACTATGTGCTCTAGAGATTTAATGAGCATTTGTATGTTTGAAGTGTTGTGAAGTAAATTGGAATGCTAGTAAAAAATGTGAAGTCTCCAATAAATTAGCATCCTTTTTGGGAGTGCAGAGGCCATCCAGTTGACTTGCCATTCTGAACCTTTTCCTCAAATGAAAACCAAATCATTTCTTTTTTCAATTACTATAACTCTAGAGAATGAAGCCAGATTGAGAACACTGGAGTCTGCAGGCCTGTGTATATATCTAATCCCTACAGAACAGGGACAGTGCAAGTAGCAGGAGGGCAAGTTTCCCATATGTGCTGTCTCCCAGCCATTGCACTGTTGTTCTCATTTATGCAGATTCCAGTTACTTAGAATACTACAGACACTTATACTCTGGGAACTGGATGGAGACCCTATAACTCATTTCAAGTAAGCCAATAATCAGCCATCAAATCTCAGTCACTTCTGCCCTAGGCAGATCTGAATTGGTGACAAAATAAAAGGTTCCAGACTCATCCTGTCTCTCCCCATAGAACCATTATTGAGATTGAACTAAGCTCTGCTGTTTTTTCCTCCCACTGACGTAGTCTGGGTTTCTATGTTTCAGCTGGGACCAGATGGGGAATTATCAAAATACCATGAGGGAGGCTTTTCTCGTAGTATTTCTGACCTGCAGGAAACTGCAAAGAATTAGAAATCTCAGGAAAAAACCTAGTCTGGTGAGAGGCCCGATTCCCAGATAAAAGAGATTTGGAGGTGCAGCCACTAAATTTTAGATGCATTTCTAGCCTCTGAAGCTATGAATCACCTGGTATTTGGGCCATCACTAGTTTGATCTAATCACATCTAATTTGTCTGTGGATTTTAATGCACCTATCATTGTAGCATCTAGGTAACAGATTACAAGAATTAGAAGAGACGTTGCAGTTTCATTTGTACCATATTCTCTGTATCCCCTAAGGCACTTTGGGCTGGATTTTCTGGTCTCTGTCTGCCAAGTTCACTTTATGTTACTTATGCAGCGTAAAGTGAACTTAAACTGGCTGGAGATTCCCACAGGAAAATTCCTCCAGTGTCGGGGGAATCTCTGCCAGTGTAAGTCTGGTTCAGGTGTCGTTGCTATCTCCTCTATGCTAGCTGTCCTCCACCTTCAGCAAGGGGGCAATGAAGGGTGGGCTGGTGGAATTGAGAGCTCCAGTACGCCTGAACCTCTACAGGTGTAAAATCTAGTACAGAGCTTATGCCAACAGTGTAAACTGAATAGTCCCTTTTTGCTCTAATTTCCATCAAGGGCCAGGTGGTTGAGGATCAGAGAGCCACCACAAACTCCCTGCAGCCCCCACTCTTCACTACATTTAGTGGAGAATCAGGGCTTTTGCCTTCCTGATGAATCATTACACAGGATAATCACTGGGAGATGTCTCCAAGTCCTCGAGCAAGTGACTTTGTAGAGGGGATGTCTGCCTAGAGAGGCGCCTTGTATTGCTCTCTGAAAGTGCTGAGGTACAAGCTCAGCCTGATCTCCTGTGACAGGGACTTCACAGCGGAAGAACAGCTTCCCTCTAGGTCCTGAAGGCTTTAACTTCGGGGATGGGAGGAGAGGCTGTTGATTTCCCAGACTGAACCTTCTCCTCTAATGAAAATCTTGGTTCTCTTTTTTTTTCCCTTATAAAATATATCTTTCCCGCAGAGTTAGCCCAGGCTCTTAGCACGGTGTTGTCTCTAATCCCTGTCCTGTCCACACACAAAAATCTCTCACCTGAGTTTAGTAGTGCTTTCAGTCTGGGCTAGCTGGCATGGCCGGGGGCGTGGGTTAGCGTCTCAGTTCCCCTTTTCAGTGAGGATGCAGGATAAATCTCTTGAGTTCTGCTAGTCCTCCAGTGCCTTCCCACAATTCCCCCCAAGTGCCCAGAAAGACAGACATGTTCTCCTACAATTCACTGTGGTCTTACTGCATCACAAAGAGCCATGGGGCATACCCCCGGAAGCCCTAGCAACACACAAAAGTGAGCACAGCGCCAGCAATAACGTGAACATGGCTTTGTTGTCAGGCAGCTCAAACCCAAGCAAGGCTAACACGGGCATTCAGACTCAAATGCCGATTCTCTGAGCTAACTGTGCAGTGAAGACGTACCCCTTAGTTAATTTAGCACTGCTGAATGGTGCCAGACTGAGCATCAAAGGCTGTCCAGGCTCTGCTTAGCTTAGACCTGCATTAACAGTTTGGCATGAGCTGAAAAGTAACACCTAACTTTTATAACTGGGATTGATTCCAGTTGCTCTCATCTTTAATGCAAAGCCCCAGCTCAAATTGAAATACTGCATGCTGGGGTTTGTAAACTCTTCACAAGCCACTCCTCCATTTTTAAGGTGAGGGCAGCTTGCATTTGATGCACCTTGTCCCCCCTGCTTTCTATATCAAAGCAATCATGCAATAAATAATATATTAATCGTGTCAGAGACTCATGTTTAAATTACAGCAAGAAGTAACAAACTGGGAGCTCCTTTTCAAACTTGCCTAGGAAACATACAATAGGCAACAATTCTGGGTTGGCCATGGAAGATGGACTGGAGAAGTTAATAGGGATTTTCCATCTCTAATTTTTATGATAGTCGTAGTTAATTCTTTATATAGCACCAAAAATTACACAGGACTTTAGAGACAGGGCCTGTTCCTGTTTCCATTGAATTCCATTGCAAGACTCCCAGGATTAGGCCCCTAGCTAAAGCACATTCGCTGCTCAGAAGAATTTATAATCTACATTCTGTAACTTTATGATTCTGTGAGAAAACTGACTCCAATGTTGTGTTTGTAGAGAGAGGTGGCAGATATGGGGAGGTCTGCGATGCTGTTTCCCAACTCCCCCATATCACAGCTGGACTTCTCATCTGTCTCTCCATGGCTTGCTTCTGTATTGCCTGGATGGAGGGTAGGTTTCTTGGGTTTTTGACGCAGTCTGGCTGTACTCCAGCCATCTCCATAGCATTCCCTCCCCTCCCATATGCTCGCCATTAACATAATTCCATCTGCTGAATAAAGAAAGAATAACTCTCCCAGCAGCCCCAGCCCAGAGCCCCTGAGCCAAGGGAGTTCATCAGTCAGACTAGTTTCTCCTGAACTCAGAATAGGCCTCATTAATGGGCCAAGAGGGGGTTTAATTTTGCCTTTCAGCTAGCGGCTGCCCTGAGCCAGGAGTGGAATCAAGTTACTGTGTCTGGGAATCTAGGCTATTCCAAGTGAGCTGCTGACTCAGGAGGTTTCCTAGTATTTTCAAGCAGAGCCCAGTCCTGTCGGAGCAAACTGAACCATGGACTCGTCTTGTTTTCTCCTGGCCCCATGACTGGGATTAAGAAAGATCTGAAGGCTGCTGGAATATGCTGCCAATAGAATTAGAGTGAGATTCCCTGATCAGGCCCCTTCTCTTGCACAGACAAAAGCCTTTTCAAAATGTAATATCAGTCCTTTGTCCTTTCCTAGCCCCTTTCCTCTATGGATCTGAAAGCACTGTATAGACATTCATAAATTGCCTCTCATAACTTATGTCAGTGTCATTACCCCATTTTACTAAGGGGGAAACTGAAGATCAGAGAGCGAGACTTGCTCAAGGTCACGCAGCAAGTCCGTGTCAAAGAATTTAGGAGTTCCTGATTCCTGGTGCTCTGCCTTAACCACAAGATATCCTTCTTCCCTGTTGTGTAGGGGTTAGGAAGGATTCCTTTTATAAAGAATACTCTTCCTTTGTGCCTCAGGAACATGGAAACTGTGCATGTTATGGTGGGATACGACTAGGTGCCAAGCTGCTTGTGATGATGGTCTCCTTGTTATTGCTGTCATGACCTACTATCCTGATTACTTCAGCCTCCACCTTCTCAACACCTGCCTTGCATCTCTCCAGTCCATTGAAAGTGCAGCTACTAAATCAGTTCTCTTGCCATTGCTCTGATCATGTTACCCCCATCTTTAAATCGCTCCGCTATCTGTCTCCCCACTTCCTGTCACATTAAGTTCAAGCTTCTGATCCTCACTTCAAGGCCTTTTACAACTCTGCCCCTCACTGCTTATATGCTGCTGTCTCTTATGACATTGCCCTCCACCCCATCTGCTCTGTCAGTTAAGCCAGCCTTGTCCACCATCTGTTTTCTTCTTCCAGAATGATCTTTGCACTTTCTTCTATGCGGTCTCTATGCTTTTCCTGAACTGATCCATAAAGCCACTACCATCTCCTCCTTCGAGTTCCTCCACAAGACTTACTTCTACAAGGAAATAACCAACCTATGTGGCTAAGTGGAATGGCAGTAGGGATAGCCAGGGCCCGCACATGTGGTGGGAGGGAAGGGTACACTTTATCGGGGCCCTGGCCCAGGCTGCAACCCCCATTACCTTGAGGGAAAAAATTCATGGCTTATGAGATTCTATGTATGGGATGAG
This sequence comes from Mesoclemmys tuberculata, assembly GCA_007922155.1. Classification (NCBI taxonomy): domain Eukaryota; kingdom Metazoa; phylum Chordata; order Testudines; family Chelidae; genus Mesoclemmys; species Mesoclemmys tuberculata. The sequence goes on from ML675611.1 coordinate 39,015,809, forward strand.
GGATTGTTGTATGTGTGTGGGTGGGTGGGGGCCCGTGTTACAAATTTGTACTAGGCCTGAAATAATTATGCTTGGACCCTGGGGATAGCTGATATATATATAATAAAAACTATCTATATACCTATAGATATTGGCTCAGCTCTTTAGATCCAGCCAAATTCTGCTCAGCATAAGACCTAAAAGGCTGAAGGCAAAGGAGGGTTACAGCTTTAACTTATGCCAATTTAAGAGCTACTAATACTGTCAAAGGATCACCAGTGCTCTGGACATGCCCTCTCACACCCACCACACAAGTAGCGCTGGTGGCTCTGCTGATACACCTGGTTTTCTATGTAACTTTTATAACTTGTCTCTATATCTGCAATAGAATGAAAATTCCCTTCGCAGATTGATTGCTTTCTGAGCAATAGCAACAAGAAACCCAGGTCTGGATTTGCCCTTTCTCCAGAAATTCTTGAATCATAAGCGACAAAACAATTTTACTTTGGTGATTTAACTGGTGTTTGAGGGACGGGTTACAGCAGGACTGAGTGTGGGGAACAAAGCTCTGCATCTACTAAAAGCAGAGAGGCAGACCCCATTCCCTCTCTCTGACTTGTGAGGGTACTGATCCTTCAGAGCTCCCCCTTCTCTCTGTTTGGTGAAAGGAGGACCCTTCTGGCAGGGGGCTGTGAAGTGGGAGAAGCATGAAGAGCTGGTGCCTGGATGGGGAGTTTTGGGGGCTTTGTGTGAGTAGGTGGAGCAGTATCACCACAAGGTGAAGAAAGGGTGTCTCTTCATTGGGAGTCCCCTATCCACCACCTCCTTTTCACAAGAAAATCTCTTCCTTGGCCTGCTCCCCCACCCCTTGAGGAGGGCAAAAAGAGAAAGAAGGCAAGTCCACCACCTCTGTCTGTCTCTCTGCCAGGAAAAATGGGAGATCCTGCCCAACTTTCCTTCCCCTAGCCATACCAGAAGAAGTAGAATGGCCCTGTCAATTCCACCTCATCCTGGCTCTCCACAGGGTGTGTGAATGTGTGTGTGTGGATGTGGAACGGGAAGGGTATGGCACAAAAGGGATGTTTGTCCAGCACAGCTCCTTACCCTGACTCCTCCAACACACAGCTCTCTTCCCCAGACACACAGGTATTGCCCCATAGTGACACATTAATGCAACTTCCTCCACTAATACACACATGCCCTTAACTCACTCCTGGGACACTTCACAACTTCCTTAAGACATACACACACAGATGCACACAAACATGCATACTCACATGCATGTACTCACAAACACACACACATGATGCTATATTAGCACGTCATCAAGACTTATGACAACGGACACCAAAATTGTAGAACCCCCATCCCAAACACGTTTGTGGGGTTTGGAGGGGTCTGTAGTGAGGCGGGCAGGGATCTCCTGCCACTGCTCCCTCAGGAACTCCTCTTAAGAGTCTGACTGGCTATAAGTTCATGTGGTGTCCCCACCTAAAGCACGATAGCGTCAGTTCTGGGGAACATGATTCCCCCTCACACATCCCAGCAACTTCACTGGTAACTTTTACTTCCGTTGAAACCCAGTGCCTTTCCCCTTGCACTGGCCCGTTTCTGAATTATGCTGAGAGAGGAGTTGCAGCAATGCCCGTTATGGCCTGGGTGATGGAGCAGAGACAATGGGGAAGTGAGAGAGGCCATTACTGTCAGGTAGTCCAGTGCCATGGTGGTGCGAATCCGCTAAGAAGATCCTCAGGATTCTAACTTGATAGGGTTCTTTTCTCTGTCTTTCTGAATCCACTGCATCCCCAATTTTCATCTAGTTACCTATCCACCATATTTATAGGGCCCGCCCTAAACAAGGAGGCACTCTCCCTACAGATTCGACAGCAGCAGTTAACTCTAGGATTAGTTAAGACTAATCCTAGAGTTGATGTCTGCGGTTATACTGAAAGAGGTAAACAAGAGAAAGTTATATTGGCCTCAGTTCCTCTGGAAACATAGGGGTTGTGTGGGCGAGTTGAAGGGGGTTGAAAATGGATGGGCGCAACAAGGGAGGGGGAGCATTGACTCAAGAGAAGAGACCAGAAGATGTGTGAGGGCAAACAAACTGTTTTATATCCCAGCACTAAAGCAGGTGCCCCAAGTTCTTTAAGTGCCTGAAACAGCTGCTTTTGCTTCCTTCCCCTCTGAACAGCACCAACATGCTGCAAATCAAAAAGAGGCGCTTTCCTTTTGCAGATGAGACATAATTTTTATCTTGTTTCAGGTGAAGCCAACTGTGTTCAAAAGCTGTGACTGAAGCAGCCACATCCCTGGGTGAAGGGAAATCTGATCACCCTCAGCAGTTGTGTCAGAGGTGGATGGGGAGGGCTGTTTTTCCCAGTTTTGTTTTGGAGCCTCCAATAAGCAGCAGGGCTTTAAAAAAAACAACTCGTATTTCTACAGCCTGAAGGAAGGAATTAAAAAAATGGGTCTGGAAGGGGAACAAGTATGTTCCAAATTACGGAAAAGGAAGTTAAAGGTTCACGTACTTGAGATCTGACTCCGCCTGTGTCTGTCTCCATCCCCCAGAGAGAAGGTTGCGTTGTGGCTTTTCCACTGCACAGCAAAACAATGTGGTATTGGAACTAGACCGCCCAGCAATCCATGGGAGCATGGGGGTGGTCCCACTGCAAAGGAACAGCCCTGCAAAGTTCAAGCTTAGCCTTCCAGCCTGTGCTCTGTCTCGCTGGCAGCCCTGGGGCCTCACGCGCCCTCTCTGGCTCACAAGCCTGTCGCCTGGCTGGATTTTCAGGGTTTTAAAAAAACCTTTTCTCAGTGCAGTTTGTTTTGAGTTGGGCCTTTTTGTTGTGTGTGTACATACGTGTGTGTGTGTGTGTGTGTGTGTGTGTGCACGTACGTGTGTGTGTGCACTTGCGTAGGAGCTTTCCCTGGAATGTGCCAGGGATGTACTTGTTAGAGTAGAGTGCCCTCTGCCACCTGGAAATGGAAGGACAGCAGACAAATCCCATCCAGAGCCGCTGTGTGAAGCTAAGGGTTGAAACAGTATAGATCCTTCTGCACACCCCAAGAAAGAAAGACAAAGGCTGGGTCTACACGGATGGCGGCAAATTCGCCGCCATCAGATCGATTGCTCTGGATCGACTGAGCGGTCTGTGTAGACCCGCTCAGTCGATCCAGCAAGCGACACAGGAAAACCACCCCGGTAAGTGGCGCAGTGCAGTGTGGACGGCGCGCAGAAGAGATGCAATGAAGTCAACAGGAGATACACAAGTGATTTATGTCACTTGCGTATCTCCCGTCGACTGCCACCGAATCTGGAATGTAAGTGTAGACCGGGCCAAAGAGATATACACACAGTATATTAGGTATAAACTTCAGACTAGATTCAAAGGGGACAGGTGACAAAACACCACAAATGGGTATAAAAAAAGGTGACCTTAGCAGAGGGCTAGATGTTGGTGCGAGATAATGGAAAATTATTACTACATTTTTACTACATAATACATTACAACATTAAGTATTACTACATATTAGTAGTACTACCTAAGCTAAATTAGGACTTAATTGGCATCACAGAGACTTCACGGGATAAAGCTCATGACTTGAATATTGGTATAGAGGGATATAGCTTGTTCAAGCAAGACAAGCAGAAAAAAAAAGGGAGGAGGTAGTGCATTATGCATCAGGAATATATACATTTATTCTGAGGTCCAGAAGGATGTGGGTGGCAGACCAGTTGAAAGTCTCTAGGTGAAGATAAAAGAGGAGAAAAACAGGAGTGATGTCATGGTAGGGGTCTACTACAGACCACCAAATCAAAAGGAGGAGACAGATAAGGCATTTCTAGAACAAATAACAGAATATCCAAAACACAAGATCTGTAGTAAAGGGGGATTTTAACTACTTAAACATCTGTTGTAATCATAATATGTTAAAATATCAAATGTCCAACAAATTCTTGGAACGTACTGGGGACAACATTTTCTTTCAGAAGATGGAGTAAATAACCAGGGGGACAGCCATTTTAGACTTGATTCTGATTGACAGGGAGGAACTGGGTGAGAATGAAGGTGAAAGGCAACTTGGGTGAAAGTGATCATGAAACTATAGATTTTATAATTATAAAGAAAGAAAGGAGTGAGAACAGCAGAATAATAATAACGAACTTCAAAAAAAAGCAGACTTTAACAAACTCAGAGAACTGGTAGGTAAAGTCCCATGGGAAGAAAATCTAAGGTAAAAAGTAATTCAGGAGAACTGGCAGTTTCTCAGGCCTGGTCTACACTTACCTTCTGGATTTGGTGGCAGTCAATGGGAGATATGCAAGTGATGTAAAACACTTGCGTATCTCGCACTGACTTCGCTTCATCTGTTCCTTGCACAATCCACACTGAGCTGCGCCACTTACAGGGGTGGTTTTCCTCCGTCAACTTCTGGATTGACTGAGCAGGTCTACACAGACCACACAGTCGATCCAGAGACATCGATCTGATGGCAGCGAATTTGCCGCCGTCAGTATAGACCCAGCCTCAGACAGACAATATTAAAGATGCAACAGCAAACTATCCTGATGTGAAGGAAAGATAGGAAAAATAGTAAGAGGACAATATGGATCCATCAGGAACTCTTTAATGTTAACTCTTTAACTAAAATCAAAAAGGAATCCTATAAAAAGTGAAAACCTGGACAGATTGCTAAGGATGAGTACAAAAGTCTAGCATGAGCAGATAGGGACAAAATTTGAAAGGCTAGGCCCAAAATGAGTTATGGTTAGCAAGAGACATAGAAGCCAATAAGAAAAGGTTCTATAAATACATTAGGATCAAGAGAAAGATGAAGGAAAATGTAGGTCCTCTTCTTAGTGAGGAAGGAGGGTTAATATCAGATGACATCAAGAAGCCTGAGGTGTTTAATGTCTATTTTGCTGCAGTCTTCACTAAAAAGGTTGATTGTGACCAGACACTTAACATAATATTAACAATAAGGGAGAACACAAGCCGAAATAGGGAAAGAAAATAAGTTAGATATATTCAAGTTGGCAGGGCAGAGGAAATTATTCCTAGGGTTCTTAAGGAACTAGCTGAAACAATCTTGGAACCATTAGAAATTATCTTTGAGAACTCATGGAGGACCCAGAGAACTGGAGAAGGGCAAACATAGCATCTCTCTTTAAAAGAGGGAACAAAGAGGACCCTGGGAATTATAGACCAGCCTATATTCAGTATCTGGAAAGACACTGGTACAGATTATTAAACAATCAGGTTGTAAGCATCTCGAAGATAATAGGATTATAAGGAACAGTCAGCATAGATTTGTCAAGAACAAATCATCCCAAACCAGCCCAATTTCCTTCTTTGACAGAGTTACTGGTCTAGTGGATAGAGAGAAAGCTATAGTCATGATATTTCTTGATTTTGGTAAGTCTTTTGACATAGTCCCACATGAAATTCTCAAAAGCAAACTAGGGAAATGTGGTCTGGATGAATTTACTATAAGGTGAGAGCACAACTAGTTGAAAGACTATATTGAAAGAGTAGTTATCAATGGCTCACTGTCAAACTGGGAGGATGTATCTAGTGGGGTCCCACAGGTCTGTCTTAGGTCTAATACTATTCAATATTTTAATTAGTGACTTGAATAATGTATTGGAGAGTATGCTGATAAAATTTATGGATGACACCAAGCTCGGTGGGATTGCAAGCACTTTGGAGGACAGGATTGGAATTCAAAACAATCTTGACAAATTGGAGAACTGGTCAAAAATCAACATATGAAATTCAATAAAGACAAATGCAAAGTACTACACTGAAGAAAGAAAATCAAATCCCCAACCTTAAAATGGGGAATAACTGGCTAGGCAGTAATACTACAGAAAAGGATCTGTGGGTTATAGTGGATAACAAATTGAATAAGAGGCAACAATATAATGCAATTGCAAAAAAGTCTAATATAATTTTGGAGTGTATTAATAAGAGTGTCATATGTTAGACATGGAAGGTAATTGTACTGCTCTGTTTGGCACTGGTGAAGCCTCATTTGGAGTACTGGGTCCAATTCAGGGCTCCACACTTTAGAAAAGATTTGGAGAAGGTCCAGAGGAGAGCAACAAAAAGGATAGAAAACCTGATCTGTGAGGAAAGGCTAAAAAAATTGGGCATGCTTAGTCTTGAGAGAAGAAGATTGAGTGGGGTTCTGATAAAAGTCTTCAAATATAGTAAGGGCTGTTATAAAGAGGATGGTGATGAATTGTTCTTCAGGTCCACTGAAGGTCAGACAAGAAGCAATGGTTTTAACCTGCAGCAAGGGACATTTAGGGTAGATATTATGAAAAGCTTTCTAACTATAGGGATAATCAATCACTGGATAGGCTTCCAAGGAGGTTGTGGAATCCCCATCATTGGAGGCTTTTAAAAACAGGTTAGGCGTACTTGGTCTGCCTTAGTACAGGGGTCTGGACTAGATGGCCTCTTATGGTCCCTTCCAGACCTACATTTCTATGATTCTACATTTGGGGAATGAGTCAAAGACTAGGACCTGCGTGGAACAATTCACAAATTGAAGAGTCTAAACCAACTAAACAGTTTAATAAAGCTCTGGATCTTCAGTCTTTGTAGAGAATCCTGACTGTCATAAATCTTGTTCCCTATTGGATCACAGCAGAACATAAGAATTCAGTTGTGAGAAAAAAGGCTTATCATTTTTTTTGTTATTGTTAATTTATAAAAAAAAATGACATAATTCCAGAGAGCCCACCAAATGCTTACGATGTATGTTGTCTGTATGTACAGATTTTTGTTTTTGAGCTAGAGGATCCCAAAAATTCATGAGATTCAAATTGTGAACATTTTTTGGGCCTATTTTAAACAATTAGAACTCAGAAACCAATTAACTGATTTTCTTGAACCTCCTCAGAAAATTCAAGCTTTCCTCAGATGTGCTGCAAATTTGAGCAGCTACATGGTGTTTTTATATATATATAAAACAAATAAGTTGAACCCCCACTTTAAGTGCAAAACAGAACACAGCCTTCACTATGTTGACCCAATGGCTCCACCGAAACAACATACACTTTGTAGTGATTTAAGGTTTATTCTTTATTAGGTAGTTACTATAAGGAAACTGATCGGAGGATGGATGAGCCCAACTGATTTAACTTTCCATCTCTAATTTTTCAAAATATGTTCTAATTCTACTACTGAACTTATTTCTTCAAAAGTCCAAAACTTTCTTCTGTAGCACCCATTTATTTAAAGTTACATTCTTAGACACCGCATGTGTATGAGCTATTTCTATCACAGCTTAGAAAGAGGTCAGAAAATTGTGGTATCAGCGGGCCAGAACTTTTTGAGATTTGTGCTTTGTCTGAACTTCTCTTTACATGCTCACAGTCCAGCTAGTGCCTCACTATTCACATATTCAAGCACTCACATAGTTGCCTCTCATGTAAAGTTGTTCACACTCTGTACAGGTACTCTCTCTTGCATGCATGCCCCCTCTAGCCCTCTTTCATGCACATTTGCTTCATATTCTACCTTTTATCTTTCCTACCACAGCTTTGTGTTCCTGCATCCGTGGGCTGTTTAATGCTGCAAACCTTTCAGTAATGCTGTTTGCACTGCTGATGGGGCTCTGCGCAAAGGGACTGATAGAAAGGAGGACTTTGAATAGGCTGGTCACTGCCCCCCCATTTCAGGTCACTTTGCAAGCCAAGCTTGGTCTTTCACACTTAAGGCCAGCAAGATCAGCCACGGGGTGACTGGACCCTTCTAGCTGACACCTAGAATAGTGTTGCTGCCACTGCTAGCTCTCCTTAGAGGAAAGGAGGGGTCACTTTGGCAATTTTTAAAGAACAAAGGAGATTCACAAGGGGATCTGAGAACATGCCCTGGGCAGGAGATTGTTCTAGAAGGGTCTAGTCTCCAAAAAAAGCCCAAGCTACATGCAGAAAGTTCTTGGTGCTAGTATCAGGTAATTACTACTGACATCAACTCATCTCTCCCATTACGATGGTTAGGCATGAGACAGCCCAGGGCATCTTCTGACTTTTGATACTGAGGTGACATCTAGAGGCCAGGACAGGAAACTGTCACTGTATATGGTGTAAAAACTCCTGCAAAACTGTCTGTGTGTCTCTAGGCATTAGCAGGCAGGACCCCCAGGTTTAGGCCTTCCATTCTGGCTATTATTATTGTGGTTTACTGTAGCACCCATGATGTCCTAGGTGCTTTCTATCCATACAGGAAGAGATTGCCCCTGCCCCAAAAAGCTCACAGTTTCAGGCCTGATTGACAGATGGGTTTTGAACAGATGTTACTGTTTCAGACTGGGGTGGGATTATTTTTTATCAAAACGGTTATGCTAGTACATCCCTGGTGTGAACACAGTTATACTGGTATGAAGGTATAAAAGTGCCTCATACCTGTATAGCTTTTCCTCTTCTCAGGAGATGGAGGCGGAGGTGTTGTACTGCTTTAACTGTACAGCTGTAGTTAAAACAACACAACTTTTGGGTATAGACATGCCCTAAAGAAGGACAAACAGTCTTAGACTGAAGTCAGAAAAGGGTAACGACCAAAGGGATTTTCTATACAAATCAATAAGCTGTCAGACACATGCCAGTTGTAAACACTTACCCTTTTACTGCCTCATTGCTCAAAGCTTCTCACTCTGTTCCATACATTATAGACAAAGTTCTGGCAGGAAGCAGGATTTAGGTATTAATTTCTATGGAAAACAATACATCTTTATTTTCAATTTGTTTTTTAATTTTTGTAAATCAGTTTAAATTTTTGCACTTGCAGGAAAGTAAAATTAACATTCAGATACTACTTGTTATTTACCAAGACATAATGACCATAAAAGCCAAATCTCATAACAGATTCAGTCATAAAATCATAATAATAATCTTTTCTGATATTTCATGTATCATGTACTGAAATAAAAACAGCACCTCATTTGTCTTGTCCCATTACCACGATTCCCCTCCTCCTTCTTCATTTATGCCTACTATTCTGAGGGCTCTTATTAGGCCTCAAGTGAAATATTTCTAAACAGGCCTTGATCCTGCAAGTGTTCCTGCCCCAGGACGCTTATTGAGTCTCTAGAAACCAGGTAGCTCTGAGGCCCAACATGTTTAACTTTCCTTCTTTGTAAATTCCAGTATTATTGGTGAAAATTTCATTGGGTAAAAGGACAAACAGACTCATTTGTACATGTGTTAAGAGAGTACTCAGATGGGTGCATTTTGTACACTGAAATCACATCTAGTCCTTCTAAGCTTTTATTTGTTGTGTACCCACATTTTATATACATTGGGCCTGATTCTCCTCTCATTTACACTGATGTAAATCAAGAGAAACTCCATTAAAGTAAGTGCATTTACAGAGGAGTAAAACAAATAAAACAGGTTTAAGTAAGAGGAGAATCCGGCCCATTGTGTGTTTAAATGTATACATAAATATATCTGTACACACAGAGAGAGGGCTTGGAGGGATAGAGGACTACATAGGTAATAACATGCATAATTCTTACTCTCTCATTGTGTTTGCAGAAATGAAGCTCAAGATATCAGGCCCCTGAACAACATCATCCGTTGTTTTACATATTGATTAAACATCACAAGATAACAGGAAATGTTTTTCAATAACATAAACTTAAATGTCCTGGCTCAAAACTCCTCTTTTTGCCACCTCCTCGATTTGAAATGTATCAGAGATGATTATTACTGAGTAGGTCCCATCTTTCCATTACACCAATCCTTCATCACCACACACTCCCTGCTTGAGTAAAAATAGGAATGTTCCTTACATCCTATTCTCTAGGCTCTGTCTAATCTCTCTCAAAAAAATCCCAGATTCTGAGATTTCTGTCACTTCCCTTAAGGGGACAATTCTAGAGCCCAATACAAGGTTTCTCAACTATTTCCCAACCCTGGCCTCCAAACCATCCCTTTATTTTGTTTTCTGTGAGCCCATATCCCAGAATCTAGATGATCTGGTGGTCCCTTCTGGCCTTAAACTCTATGATGCTAATCCTTTATATTGTTTCATCCCAAAAGATCAATAAAGGCTGTATTATTATTTATTAAGTTCATTGTAGCATAAGCCCTGGACAAAAATAGAGACCTGTGCAAAAGTCAAAATAGATGTAAAAATCCACATAGATATAAGTACAATTATTTCAAACTTTTTTCAAAGTTTGTTGTTTGTACAGAAAATCCATATTAAGGCCTTGATTGTGTAAAGACATACACATGAGGACTATGGGAAATGACATTGACTTAATGGCCCAATTTGAGTGCCTCTGAAGTCAACAGAAGTTTTGCTATGGGGGCAGGACCAGACCCTAAATTAGTGAAGCTTATATGCAGGTACATATATTTTAATTTAACCCTTTTATAAATATTTTTGTGGGAACAAGCTGCATATTCAATAAACCCAGCTACTGCAGCAATTTACATTCAAAGGATAGAGGACAGGTCCATCAATGGCTATTAGCTAAGATGATCAGGGATGCAACCCCATTCTCTGGATGTACTAAGCCTCTAACTGCCAGAAGCCAGGAGTGGACAACAGGCTCAATAATTGCCCTGTTCTATTCAGTCCCTCTGAAGCACCTGGCACCAGCCACTTCCTAAAGACAAGATACTAGGCTAAATGGACCATTGGTCTGACCCAGTATGTTTCTTGCAACCACAAAGGCTACAGACCAGTTTTCCAATGCCAGTTTAAATTTTGCAGACAGTTTTGTGACACCCCTCGCACTGAAAGCATCTTTGGGCCTCACCTTGGGTCTCAGTTCCAAGGTTGAAAATCACTCATACATTTCACTGGCAGGAAGTTTGTCCTGCTATTTAACTTAAATTTTCTTTTTCTTGACTTCATCCCTTTGTTACAGCCAGGAGGAGTGTTCTGAAGAATCGGGGAACAAGGAGAGCATATCCAAGGTATCCTCATCCCCACCAACCAAGCACGTGCAGGGTGCCCACATCCCAGCCAACAAGCACAACCACTTGAGGTACCCAAATCACCTAGCACTCAAAGGGAGCACACCCAGGACCCTCCTACCTATCCAGCACTCTAACCCAGGGAGTACTGAAACCCACAACAACTAGGAGCTAACTAGGAGAGCAAAGCTAGGGTACCAACAGCTGACCCAGCACTTGAGATAGTGAAGCATGCTTACCTATTCCATCTATCCTGTTCATCAGAGCTCTTACACTGTGCTCATCACGGTGATATCTGACTGTCTGAACACCAGATTCACCTTCGCTTTACCATCACTGCAGCTATCAGGTGAGCAGGAGCGAGACAGTGGAGTCCCAGTATCCTGTATGGTGCCGGGTATTGTTTCCCTGCATCTGGGTGTGTGAGAGCTGTGAATTTTAGTGGCTTGCATTTGGCCAGGAAGGGCATTTCTATAGCTCAGACTCACTGCAGTGAAAAGGGGATGGGTTTGTTACCAGGAAATAAGCCACATACATCCCCATGTACTATCACTCTCTAAGTCCCTCATCACACCTTCCCTGACCCCTTCTTGGGCTGGTCAGTTCCCATCGTCTCAGTCATCTAGTCATTAGGGTGATTTAGCACTGTGCCCATGCTTTTGTGGTGATGAGGCAGCATGGCAGTTCCTGACCAGGTAGTGGGACTTGTGAGCAAAATTTCTGATCCCTAGTGCTACCACCCCGTAGGAAGTGGCCATATCACTAGACTGGACCTTGGAGTACGTTTCCAGATCAGAGGTTGCTGTGCTGTACTGAGAGTGGGTTTGGGCTTCTGAGATGCTGAGATTGGGCTGGGCATAGTATTTCACTTCCAGGTCAAAGACTGGCATGCCCATCAGTCTGAATGTGGTTCACTCTGGGACAGCCAATGGTTGGAGGGGACCTTTTGCTCTTTGAATGCTGGCTCAGCAGAGTTCTGTCTGCTTGTGGATGCCCTCGTGGTGGCTGGTTGGCACCATGAGCTGAGAGAAGTGGTTGAGAAGTGGGCAAAGTCAGACTCAGGCAGTGCCAGTGACTTCTGGCCAGAGGACATCATCAGCGAACTACGTGGTGTGACCATTTCCAGAGCACTCTTGAATGTCTGCAGCACTCGCTCACTCATGTGCTTCTCCTTCTTCTGCCGTAACTCTTCCCTCCTCAGCTGCCACCGCTGGTCTAGTACCATCTGCTTCTGTGTGTCCACCAGGCCTCTATATAGCCACAGATAGCGAAGAAGGGAGAGACAGAGAAACTTAAGGTTACTGTGGTTGTAGGTCCTCCACTTGTTCCCTCAGAAAGCAGAATTTTATGGTTAATCAGGGCAACTTGCTGCTCCCTAGTGCCTGGGTCCATTCTCTTTTCTGGCCTTAGGCGGGAGGCTCTGGGCACTGATGGTCCCTATCTTGGATTTGGGTCAACATAAAATGATTTTTTTCCTGGTTTACTCACCAAATTGACAGATCAATTATTCAAACAGCTCTGTTATGGATGGTCTCTGTAGCAGGTAGTTAACTGTAAGTGAAAGTCACTCTGGATGAGCAGGTTGATGGTATCAGAGCATGGGTGGTGATGTCAACCTATTCATACTAAAATACAACCACACAATTTTCTGGGGAAGTTTTTATGCTTTGGATAAACTTGTAATATGGAGCTGAAAATTTAAGAAAGAAAATTTCACAAGAAAGTGAAAGCTGGTAAAACTGTTCTAAAGATTCCATCCCCCAGATGGGCCACAAACGCAAAAAATTAGCAGAGATTGTGATAAACCCCTTTCCCAATTCTTGTAGTTCCATCTGCCCACAAATATTGTGCCCCATCATAGTCCTGAGGATCATCTTTGCTCAGAGAAGTGAGAGATGGAAATGATTTATCATGTCCCATCTAGTTGATCCTACTGGGGTCAGAGCAGGAGACTGTTCTGCTCTAGAGCTTCATTCAGACCTAGTTCTAAATAACCCAAATGATGGACCTGGGCCTTCTCTTGGCAAGGAGACTGCACCATAATCTGAACTCGCATCCTTAGGAAATGTTTCCTGCTAATCACCACATAGTTTCCCTTTTAGAAGAAACATCAATTTTAAAAATAGAAATTAAAACCACACCTTCTATCTGAAACAGTTTTAATTAGAGTAAAAAAAATATTTTCTCTGTGATTTCAGATTGTTTCTTTTGTGCATTTGACTGCACTGTGGGTACAGTCAATTTCACTGATTCTTGGCCTGATCCTGAAGGTATTTACTGCCATGGGGCCTGTTTCTTTGCTGCCTTGTATCTACATAATCATTTATACCTGTGCAAATTGAATGCAACGTGGGTATAAAATACTATTAAATCACAATGCTATCATTCTAACAACTCCCTACCCTCACTTTGCATTGTTGTAAATAACTACATAGATTATAAATTCTTTGGATCAGGGATTGTCTTTTTGTTCTGTTTGTACAGCACCTAATACCGTGGGGTCCTGGTTTATGACTGGGACTTCCTGGCACGATGAGGATGATGATGATAAAAGTGTTGGGTAACAGAGGATCAGGCTCCCTGATTTCAATGATCTACTTATGTTACCATGCACTACACCTGGCAGTAACTGCTTGAAGGATTGGGTCCTTAGTCAGTCAGTTTGCCTTGTCATTTGTGCGGATCTTTCACACAGCAGCAAAGGAGAGAATTTTTTTCCCTAAAAATAGAAAAAGTGTTGTAAAACTACAGACAGTGAAAAAAGACTCTCAGGGGCTGATATAGTTTCAGGCACTAAGTTTAACTCTCTTTTAAATATTTATTAGGTGGCAAGGTGCTTGCTGTAGAAATTACAGAGGCCCAGGATACCATAGCTGGGGTGAATGTAAGACTTGTCTTTATTTCCCGTTTACAAGACTCTAGTTTCTCGTTATATGCCCCCTACTGCCCACACTGAATAGTGCCTATAACACTCACCTCTAACACTATAAATGATGTTTCTTTACCCTTATGACACAACTCCTGGTTATACCCCCTTGGAGCACCCTAAATAATTCCTCTTTCCATTTTTACATCCCACAGGTACTTGTAGATTGTCATCATGTCAATCTTAGTCATATCTTAGCCAAACTTCCTATTTAGCTTTCAATTTTTCCTCATGAATCCATTTTCTCCAGCTGCTAATCATGTTGGTTGCATATTTCTGATTTCCCTCAAGTGTCTCTCTATTATTATCCATTATTTAGTTTGTAGTAACATCCACCATATGGTCAGTGCTTTCCAAATACAGAGGAAGACTCAGCCCCTGTCCTGAAAAGTATACGATATTGCAAATCAAAGACAAACAAAGGACGAGAGAAAGAGATACCAAACATAAGCAGAGACATCTGGTGAGATGAGGCTTTCAGTTCATTAGCTACAAGCTAGTTGTTGTCACGCAAGAACCAGGGGTCACCCATTGAAATTAAGGCTTAAAACAAACAAAAGGAAGTACTTCTTCACACAATGCAGTCAGTCAATCTGTGGAACTCGTTGTCAGGGGATGTTGTGAAGGCCAAAACTATAACTGAGTTCAAAACAGAATTAGATAAGTTCATGAAGGATAGGTCCAGCAATGGGTACTAGCCAAGGTGGTCAGGGATGCAATCCCATTCTCTGGGTGTCCCTTGCTTCTGACTGCCAGAAGCTGAGAGTGGACAATAGGGTCACTCAGTAATTGCCCTGTTCTGTTTATTCCCTCTGATGCACTTGGTATTGGCCGCTTTGGAAAGACAGAATACTGGGCTCGATGCATCATTGGTCTGACCCAGTCTGGCCATTCTTATGTGTTTTTAATTAAACATTAATTTCCCCTCCCCCTCATCATCCTTCCACTATTTATCCCACTCAGTGTCCACACACAGAAATGCCTATTTTCAATTCCAGTGTCCACACATCTTATCTTCCCAGCACTCAATCCACTGTCTCCACATAAACTAGGGTATGAGGGAGAGGTGATAGCAGCAGAGGAGCATTCGGGTCAGAAAAAGGCATCTGCTAGAGATGGCAGCAAGATAAAGGTACCTGTATCTGGTAAGGGAAAGGACAGAATTTACTGGTGAAGAGAGATTGAGAACACCGAGGTAAATTCTGGAAAAGTAATCAAAATAAGATGATAGTAATCTAATGCTTGGAGATTGGTCTTGTGTTGAATGTGGCTGTTGCCTCAATTTATGGCTTCCTTGCCTGTAAAATTTTGCACTGTTGTAAGGAAAAACACTTGAGCAACCTTAACTTTAAGTCAATGGAGCATTTGGATGGGAATTTTGCTGGGAGCTGAAGTTAGACTTACCAGAAAGTAAGTGCCAGGATCATTCTTCATTCTTTTTTTTTTTTTTTGTTGATTGTTCCCCCATAGCTTTTTTCCAATTCTCTAGGAAAGCATTTCCTCAGTTGTCCAAGATTTGTTAGCAGTACAGTCAATTTTTAGCAATTCCCCAAACATCCTAGAGTACATCTTATTTGGATCTGCTAATTTTTACATGTTCATATTTTCCAAAGTATTACCTGTTTATCAGTAGCCAAATTTACAAGGTCTCCATTACTTCTTAGTAATTGTCACATTAACATTTCTTGTTAAAGACAGAATTTCTTGTTAAATTTCTTGTTAAAGACAGAATTTAAAAAGCAATTCAGCATCTCAGCAATTCTAGGTGTGTCATTGATTTCATCCCACTCCTGCCTTTCTAGTACATCTTTTCCCCTGGATATATTTGTTAAAACTTCTATTCTTCTTAACTCTTTTGGAAGCACTAAGTGTGATTGGCTCCATTTTTTAATTCTACTCCTTCCTTCAAAGTCCCTTTATCAAGGCTGCTAAGATCTGTCTGATGGTATCTGCACAGGACTTCATTTAGACCTTGATTACACTGCTCCAGCAAGGGGCAATAGTAGCATATAATTCCAACTGACTCTCCCATTACAGCCCTTCTTCTCCCTCTCTGCAAATAAGTGCAGCACTCCCAGCATGTGAAACAAGATGCACTGATACCTGGCCTCTCATAGGACTATCATCTCTCTCTCAAAGTCAACAGGACTATACTGTAGCCTTCACAAAACTGTCCCAGACATATAGGGGAATGTAAGCTTTATTTTCTAGATTCAGTAGCCTTGACTGTCAAAAGTCCCCCCAGTCAACTACTTCCCCAAGCCATAGGTCACTTTGTTTTAGCTTCTTTCCAGCACTTATCCTTCCACCTTTCATCAGCTGACCCGCCTCCTGGCTTCTCTCCTAAGGTTCCTCTAGTTCATCTTCTTTAGGCTTCTGTACTGGCTGCTTCTCTTTTAAATAACTGATTTAAAAGGTGAAAGAAGAGACCATCAGTATTTAAAACCAGTTTAATGAACCTCCTCCCTCCCCCCAGATGCCTGAAAGACATTGAGAAGGCCAAGAAAAAACTGTCTGAGGTGGGAGTGACACGGACATCAAAGTTAGACTTGTCCCATTTCTTCGCTAGATTTGTGACCGTAATCCTATGGCACTTGCTATAGCACTGAAATAGACCCAGCTGGATAGGAATAGATTAACATTTGCAAAACTGGCCCATCTGCTTCAGACCTTAAATCTAGACTAATATATGAAATATTTAAAATCCACAGAGGTGTTTGAAGGGTGGGATATTCAGGCAAAATCATCAGAGCTTTGAGATCATCAGTCACTTCTGAGCTCTGACTGCAAATCTAGGGGCAATTTCCATTCCTATGACTTGTGGTTTGGCCTACAGCTCCTAAGAGACTTGGAGGAATTTGTGTCCGACTACTCAGACCCTCAGAACTTACACATGACTGCTACGTGCTGATATTTATTCAAAATAATGGAAGGCACTGTTGTTTGAGAGCAGGTTTGTGAGGAAAATAGGGGCCCCTCAGAAGAAGGATCATATAGGGAAGAAAAGAAATGGAGCTCCCTCAGGATGGAATAGAGGGTCTGAAAGCAGAGATTTGTTACCTTTTAGGAATCTCCTCCGGGGTTTTAGAGTGGAGGGTGATGCTGAGATGACACCTGGAGAGTCCAGCACTGTCACACAGCAACATGAGCAGCAGTGCAAATGCCATTCAGCTGTGAGATTCATGCCCTTTCACAGCAGGCTCAGGAAACATGAGGGATTTTGTGGTATACGAGAATAGTGCAGAAAAATACACAACACATGGCCTGGATCACAAGGCCTGCTACACATACAGCTGGTAATATCACCTCTAGGCTACTCGAAAAGGCAGTGTGTAATCGAGTCACAGTGAGATGGATCCCTGAGTGACCAACATCAGGTGCTCCAGCTCTGTCCCCTCCTACTAGAGCAAACTAGCGTAGGTTCATTCAGTGTCAGTCAGAACTGAAACAAAGAAAGAAAGCAAGCGCAGGAGGTGCTTCACTCACCTGTAATCCACCATCCCTGTCCGGTACCGGTCCAATTTATGCACCAGTTCCCCAATCTGAGCTCGATCCAGTGGAATTCTTGATTGCTAGTGGGAGAAGGGAGAAAGAAGACTTGTGATTATGTCCGCTTTTGTGGCTCCCAGGGGCTGAAATACATGTGGTGCTACACAGCCTGGCTTCTTTGCACAAACAACTCTTTTTACCAGCATGGAAGGTGTTCATTATTTAATAACTAGGTATATAGCCTGGAGTAAGTAGAAAGGGAGGGAAGAATTTCACCAGGTGGCAGAATCCACCTTATGTAGGATTCAAGAAAAGATTCAGTTGTTTGGACACTCATTGTTAGTCAGAGTGTAAACAGGGATGGTGGATTATAGGAGAGTGAAGCTTCTCCTGCACTTGCTTTCTCTCTCATTTTTTTTCCATTGCACTGATGACTCTTGCTCACAGTTGGGGCCTAGGAGGGATTTTTCTTCAGGATGTGTTGGCAGGGACAAAAGTGGCTCTGCTTTTCCCCATAGCATTGAGCAGAGATCATCCATAAAGATCCAATAGACATATTCCACACAATCAGTCTCCTTTCATCATCCATGTTTAAGTACCCTGGATGAACTAGGATAGGTGGGAATTGGAATGCTGCGATGTTACATGGTTAATGTTGTTCCAGGATGGATCCATGATTATTTTGCTATACACACCAGATATTAGGTCACATGACATTTTCTTTGGGCCTCATCCAGGGGAAGTGTTTCTCACCGCACATGTGGATTTAATCTAGTGGTATGAGCTTCTTCACAGCAGAGCTCAACCAGTGCCAGCTGGGGTCTTCAGCAGCGTGAGCTTCCTCATAAGAATATCCTGCCCCGAGAACATTACTCAACAATGTTTCTGAAGCACACCTGCATCATGGCTTTCCGGAACTCTGCCACTGGGATCTTCATACTTCCATTTTTGTCCATGTTCTTAAAGAAATCCCAGAGTCTTAACTTGTGTTCATCCAAGTAGTTCTAGGAGAAGCAGAGAAACAAAGATAAATCTGAAATAGTGTTCGGTAACTGCCTCATCACTTCCCTAGGGAGACTATTCTGCAGTCTGGTTTCTTTCTATGTTTTTATACTGCGCCCATTATTGTGGTATCTGAGCACCTTATGGACCCCACAGTCCTGATTTTCAGACTAAATTTTCCTTTGCTCAGGTTCATCCCATTCTTCCTACCTAGATCCCATTGGAACAGCCCTAAATAATTCTTCTGCCTCCTTGCTCTTTATGTTCCCACTCCACAGTCATTGTTTCATCAAATGATAAATATTTAGTTCTTTGGATCTATCCTCCTAAATCAGTCCCTCCCCTCCAGGCACCTCATTATTTTTATTGTCCTTCTCTCAACGTCCTCCACTATGACAATGTCTTTCTAGTCCCAAGGGGTCCAGAGCTGAATGCAATATTCCTGATGCCGTGTAGAGAGGAACTAGCATTTTCTTACTGTAAGTTGTGGTGCTTCTGCACATGTAACCCAAAACAGTTTTGTCTATTTTTGATATCATATTCCATTGAAAACTCATGTCTACTTTGCTGTTCAGACTCATCCCAGTCTCTGTTGGCCACCAAGATCTGCACACACAGTGACAGTTCTCTGTGGCTCTCACCACCTGCAGTGCAACGAGGATGACCAGATGTCCCGATTTTATAGGGACAGCCCTGATATTCAGGGCTTTCTCTTATATACACCTATCACTCCCCACCCTGTCCCAATTTTTCACACTTGCTATCTGATCACCCTAAGTGCAGGCAGCTGTTCCAAGGGCACCCAGGCTGTACATCTGTACATTTTACAGATCTCAACACACCTTTTCAAACCACATCTACAATTCTGCAGAGGCTAACTGGCTAATATTCTGCTTAGCCAAGGAATGCAGTCAGGTTAGAAGCAGCAGTCTGTTCATGCAAAAAGTTTTATCCAGATCATGTGATCTGATTGTGTGACTCTTCTGTCCCAGCAAGGGAGGTAGCGCCACCTGCTGTCACTTATAGAAATTACAGGCCTTTAAAAAGAGCCAGTTATATTCAGTTTCTGACAATATTTGTTCATAATTATTATATCTTGTATTTTTATAGCTCATTTCATCTTGAAGGCTCCCCAAATGCTTTACAAATTATAAAGGCTGAGGTTAGTCCTGCTTTGAGCAGGGGGTTGGACTAGCTGACCGCCTGAGGTGCCGTCCAACTCTAATATTCTATGATTCTGTATATATAGCTCTATATCCTGACTGAGGACAAGGGGTCCTATTAAGGTCAACTGGGATAGGGGTTTTGTGACGATCTGAACTGAGATCCACCAGCTTGTTTCACATAGCTCATCAAATACCTTTCAGCTGGACATGGGAGAAGTACTGTCAAGTGATTATGGCACAGGCCTGGGAATCAGAAAAGCTGGGTTATATTCTCAACTCTGCCACTGACTTGCTATGTTATATTGGGCAAATCACTTAATTTCCTTGTGCCTCAGTTTCCCCATCTATAAAACAGAGATAATACTGACCCACTTTTGTAAAATGCTTTGAAATCCTTGGGTGAAAACTGTCATACAAAGACACAGAATTATTATTACTAATGACTTTTAGTCACTACTGGCCAGAACCAGATCCAAACCATCAGACTATAGGTTAAAAAAAGTTTATAGTCTATTCAGACCCCTGTGAGCCATTCAGTCCCTAGGTATTTGTTTCCCCTAAAAACCAGAAAGATTGGCTAAGTAATTCTACATGGAATGAAACATGTGAATGTGGAACACTCCATTTTTCACAGTACAAAAGGAGACTGTGTGGCCTCTCCTGGAGGGTCCTGATTGACTGAATTTTCTGTTGAGAAGAAAGTTCATCCCTCTCTGCAGTAGCCCGGAGTTTGTGCAGTGGGTGTGGTGAGACTATGGAACCAATCTGGACTGTTCACCTGAAGCAGCTTCATGGGGTCTGGACGTTCTTCATGCTTCTTGGAGATGAAGCCTCCAACCCCACCATAGATGACATCTAATTCAGGGTGCATCTGACACACCACATCCAGCAGCTTGAGGAAGCTTCTATTCACAAGCACATTCTAATGCAGGGGAAAGAGAACACTACATTCAGCACAGGCATCCAGCCATATTATTCAGCCTGCCTGGGGGTTTAATGAAAGCAAGAAACCTCCTGTATTAATGAATCCCACATTATGTCAATATTAACCATTCTCCCCATGCCTCGTACAGGCCTGCCTCCCCACACTTTGCTTCACGTTAGTGGGCCTCACTGGGAGGCCCATGGCTCTTCTGTGCTTCAGTCTCTGCGCCTATGTTCCTCTTTCTTTATCCTCGCCACATCTGATACACAAAATTTACTTCAGTTTGACACAAGACCAAGGTCTATCAAGCTGAAACACAGTTCCCCCCTTCCTCAAATAGTCGGCCATCAGAAGATTACTAGGAGATGGTTCCCTCCCCACTTGGTCAACATATGATCTACTCATTATTGCTTGGCTTTCTGCAGAAAAGAAAAAAAATATTAAAACTGTGATCTAAAGTCAAAGGGGTTAGTTTCTCCGGGGTGCCTCCTTACAGTTCACCCTACAGGAACAGGAAAATCTGGGAGGAAGCTTGAGTTTTACCTAAAACCTAGAATTTTCAGTGCTTTTGGTAAAACCCTGTTTCATTATGTAGTGCTGGTGAAAGGCTCCAGACCAGTAGTATTTGCAGATTGAGACTTTGGTTTTCAGAGGTACTGAGTAATGGGAGCAGATCCCATTGATTTTGAATGGAGTAGTGAGGACTCAGCATTCCTGAAAACCAAACCTATGTCAACTATCCCCAGAGGAGGTGCAGCAAGGACAGCAGTAATACAATCTTCTTTCATTAAGTTATCTGTAGGGGTAATGCAAAAATAGTTATTAATGAAATCATTATAATTGATTTTTATTATGTTAGTTTGTTACAAGCTTGTCTTTGCCTTTACTGAAATTTTTAAGAAACACTTAAAATTATGTTCATCCACATGATGCGTGGAGAATATGGTTGTTCAAATGCTTGTTAGTTGCTTATTTGATTATATACAACATCAAGCTAGTTAAGGAAGTTCCTGGAGGCCTCTACTTTCTGTCAATGTGATGGGCTTTCAAAGTGTCAAGGAAGATAACACCATGTTTATTACCCCAAGTGAAGTTACAAAGTCTCTGAAATTCAGCCTGATACCTTCTATTTTGCTTTAGTATTATAAACTATTTTCTCTTATCATAGATTTTGAAACATGGATATAAGTGTTAGTTATTGTGATTCATGCAGTGTATAGAATATTTGAGAGGAATCTTTACTTGCACATTGTAAACACTAAGTGGCAGACTGTACGGAGGAGTGATGCTTAGGATGTGTTATCAAGTGATAATCTAAGAAGTCATAAAAATAGGCCTTTCCACCTCTTTCCTCTGCAAGGAAAACAATCTCTTGGTTTCAGTCCCACACAAAGGATTCTAGAAAACATTCCTGATGAAAACAACTTCTCTTATAGACATTCTAAGGCTTGGTCTACACTTACCTCCGCGATTTGGCAGCAGTCAACGGGAGTTATGCAAAGTACACAAAGAACTTGCTTAACTCCTGTCAACTTCTGTGCTTCTCTTCTGCATGCCGTCGTCACTGCACTGCGCCGATGGGAACTGTGTTCCCATCGACGCAGCGCTACGCCACTTGTGGGGATGGATTAATAATGTCAATCCAGATAAATTAATCTGACAGTGGCGGCTTTGCTGCCATCAGTGTAGACATAGCCAACGTCATCTTTCTTCAAGTGATAAGGAAAACACTCACGATTGGGAATGTTGTGTAGAAGACGTTTGGTTACATCTCACTCCATGTTTCCATTTAAAGGTGAAAACCTTTGTTTATTCCTTGAACACTTACGATGTAAAAAGAATTTTATGCCATGTATATTTGCAAATATTTTTATCTAAATGCAAGCCTCATATAAAATCTTTCTGATGCCATTGCTATAGGAATAATTAAATGTTGTGTGTACAAACATAGCAAGGTCATTTGATATTGTAACTGGTAACTAATGTAGGAAGCCATTTAAATATAAAACAGTGATGTTACTTGGGGAATTAATTAGTCAAGAAGAGGAGACAGTGTCTTCTTTGATGAATAGTTGAATTAAAAAAGTTTAAAAGAACTATTTGGAGACTTGGAAGACCTTCTATAGGAAACGGGTGTTTGAGCTCGTTCAATAAGAGATGAAATTCTGTTTCAGACTCTTACGAGACTGAAAGAAGAAAAGAGTTAAAACTCTAAATTTTAAATATGATCTGAGAAGTTCCCACCAGAAGGACAAAGTCAGTTACCATCTGCTGCATATGCATTCACAGACTGCAAATTCATCAGCTGAAGGTGCTACTGAAACTGTTCCATGAAGGTGTTAAGCCAATGAAAGGTGACAGCAGTGGCTATCTGAGTCCAGCCAAGCCTTGAATGAGGTATGCCTTCCTTCTTCGGTGATACTGCAGAACGAGAAGAGTATAAATCTCTCCAAACTGAGGCTGGGTCTACACCGACAGCGGCAAATTCGCCGCCATCAGATCGATTGCTCTGGATCGACTGAGCGGTCTGTGTAAACCCGCTCAGTCGATCCAGCAACTGACACAGGAAAACCACCCCGGTAAGTGGCATAGCGCTGCATCAAAGGGAGCGCTGTTCCCATCAACGCACTGCAGTGTGGATGGCGCGCGGAGCAGACGCAGTGAAGTTGACGGGAGATATGCAAGGGATTTACGTCACTTGCGTATCTCCTGTCGACTGCTGCCGAATCTAGAAGGTATGTGACCGGGCCTGAGTAAGCAAGTAATAATACTCTGCTCTCATCTCTCAGCTTCAACAGCAGGACTCCTCACAGCACCCTCATCTAGGCTCAGTTGTTCTCACCACTATAAGCAAGCAATAGCTGTAATAGACAGCTGAGAAAAAGAAAGAAACTAAAACTCATCATCAAGCAGCAGCAACCTTCCAGTTCAGCACTATTTCTGCAAAATGACACACTAGTGGCTACAGAAGCACTGGGGAGATGAATTTGCCAAAGCACTGCCAAGGGATTAGATTTCAATTTTTTTTGTAATGATTCTAATGAGATATTGAAAAACTATTGTAATTTAAGGTATAAACTGCTTCTTCTGTTAAACAGACTATGAAGTCCTGGAGAGGAGACATCACTTAACCTTGATAAATAGCGAGAAGATGTGGGATTTAATTTGGATTTAAGATTCTTAATACTTATGAATTGCTTGTCTCAAAATCTCTCGTTAAATGGCTTCTTTTAAGTAACTGAGCTTAAATATTGTCTTTGGTTTCATACAACTTAGTTAAGATTACTCACCTTTTTCCATTTATAATCTGTTTATGTTATCCATGATAAACCAAATAGGAGTCACCTACACTTGAATGAAATTCTTTTGTCCATTTATAAACTGTTTTAGTTACCTGTAATATATTTAGGACTCATTACTGATTTGGGGAATAATATAGTTTGGTCCTAGCTTACCTAAAGAAGAGTGTCTCCATTAGAGGAGGACCCACCCTTGAGGTTAAAAAGCTCTCCACAGAGAGGCATACAGAAGAGATTGTAACTGAAGTAATTATTGTTTATTGCTTGTTTGTGTTCTGTTTTGTTTTTAATTTTTTTCCTTTCTTTAATAATAAAATACTCATGAGGATTATTTTGCTTCTCTTTAATTGTGATGTCTCCTAAGACCTGGCAAGGAACCATATGTGACTAAAATAGTGAGCATCACATCCCTGAAAAGGCATTAAGAGAGACAATTATTAAGATTTGTCCTCCTGTTTCTTGTTTCTCTAGGCTGTAACATGTTAGTAATTTTTGGAATAAAAAAGTTACTCAGGAACTTGAAACACCTCTTTCTACGTAGCAATCACCATAGTATCGGAGCACATATTCTATACTGCTCTGGAGAGTCGTATTGTGGCGTGAGAGGGGAGCTCAGCCTCCTGGTGGCGCAATCAAGATCACCAATTAGTGCTAACTGTGACAGTGATATGGATACATATCTACCAGGAACTAGACTGAGACCTCACAACTTCCACTCATGCCACTAAAGAGCTGTTAAATAGTAACTTTTTGTCACTGGAACAGGCTTGATACAGGTAACTCAGAAGACAGACCTGTAGTGAGGGAGTGTGATCTCCCTCAGAGATGGACAGGGAAGAACCCCCACCCACTCCCTGGTGGGTGGAGCCAGAACACCCATGCCCACCCCACCAGAAGCAGAAGGGCAGGACAGGAAGGGGAAGTATAAAAGGCGAGCCCTCTAGTTCAGTTGGGCTGCAGGTGCCGCAGGAGGAGGATGTCTCTCCTCTGTCATTGATGCCCAAGCCCAACCACTGCAGTGCCAAGGACCTGGAGAAGCTGCTGAAGCTGCCTGGGACAGTGAGGAACTGTTGGGGCTTCCATTTGCTGTTTATCCTGGAGAGATGGACAATGACTCTGAGGACAAGGTACCCCAGGGGAGGGAGATAGGAAACAGACAATAGTCTGGCTGAGCTATGGCTTGATACTATGTCAGCATATTTTGGACCAGGAAGGATCACCCAACCCCTTACAAGACCTCAAAGAGTTCAGAAAGGGTTTAGCTCTAGAATTCAAGTAGCTTCAAAAGGTTTTAATGTATATATTTTGGGACTCTACCAACCCTAACACCATCTTACTGAGATGTTGATCTCTTCCATCTTCGATTTTGGATTCTTCCTGATGGATGTGACAAGCGCTACAGCACCCTCTACAGTTAGGGGATTATGGGACAGCTGTGGTGGAAGACAAATGGAAACAGATTAGGAGGAGACTTTCACTGTCTGCCCTTGAGTGTGGGCATATCCCTTTCTCCCACAATCTAGACTTTAGGATGGTCATAGACCAACTATTCACTTTCAATAGGTTTGTCTTCATTATCTGTCCATCTTGTCACCTTCCCATTAAACTCTGCAGTGCCAATTACAGGAATACATTCTGTTCACCTCCTCCTCATCATCCTCTGCCGCCTTTGGCTCAGCACAGAACGAATTGCTCTCCCTGTTTTGACTTAAGCAGCTCAGCTCAGAGTTTTCCTCGCCCCCTGGCTCAGGGTTTTCCACTCCCCTCCCTTACTGCTAGCCCAGTTAAGGCTTTGTTTTTACCTTTAGGATTTTTAGGTTTCCATTGACCTCTAACCCCCTGGACAGCTTCCCAGCCCCTTCATTGTTGATATGGTTGCTGCTGATGTCCAGCTGGACCAGAGTGTTGTTGAGTTTGAGAGCTTCCCCAAGGGCCAGAGCCCCATCATTCCCAAAGCCATTCCAGGAAAGGTCAAGTATCTTCAGTGTTCCATTGACCTCCAGAGAGAGAAGAGAGATCACCACTGACATCACAGTCATTGCAAATCCAGCTGATGCATCAATCTATTCCTCCTATGAAGCCTCCTCTCATGACCAAGATGCTGAAACAACAGGGGACTTGAGAGCTCTTTCTGCGTCTTCACTGTTGCCATTGCCAGATAGGATTCCACCCACGCCAGCAGCCTCACAGCAGTACCTAGCAAATGCCAGCTGGGGCTCCAGCAGTGTGAGCTTCCTCACCGATGTGTCCTACCAGTGCCAGCCCTAAGCACCATGATGCAAAATTTCTCCCCAGCTGGGACTGCACCTGTGAGAGCTAACCCATGCCAACCCAGAGCCCACTAGTGTGAACTTCCTCCCAGCACTGTCTATCAGTGCCATCTAGGACTACATTTGTGTGAGCTACCAAATCCAGCCCAGATCTCAGTGATGTGAGCTTCCTCTCAGCACTGCCCTATCATTACCAGCTGAGACTCCCCACTAAGGGCTTTTTCTCGTGATGCCTTTACTCTGGAGAGCATAGTCCTTTATGCATTAGTCTGAGAATAGGTGATCTTGAAAAGGCAAAGCAGTATCCATGAAGCAGATCATTGGTGAGGGAGGTGCTGTGCCTGAACACTCATCCATGAATTACATTAGCCACTATGTCATCATCAGACAGACTTTGGCTCTGATGATGCTTGGAGTGTGGGTGGGGAGGGGAATCTATGCCTCTGCCCAAAGAAGAGGGCTCTCTGAAGCAGATTAATCTAAAGTGAACTAAAGCTTGACAGATGAGAAGCCTAGATCAGGGATCATTGGGAATGTGTCATGGAGGAGGACCCCTTTGTAATATAAATTATTGTCAGAGGAGGGTATGAATGGGAGTATCTGTTGTTTCTCTGTTGATTGGTTTTGAGTGTTGCCTGAAGTTGACCCCTCTGCAAAATTAGAGGGGAGTGGGTTATTAGCGAACACAGGAAGCTGACTGGCTAGTGATGAGCTTGCATGATATAAAAGAACCATTAGCAGAGCAAAGTCAGACCAGTGCTCCAGCCAAGACATGCCAACCTCCCAAGTGCAGCTAACAATCAGGGTCAGGCATTTCACTATTCAGGAGGGGACTTACCCTGAGAGCAGCGGCCAGTGCCACAGCCCCCTTCATCCGCAGGTGGTTCCAGCTCAGGTTGAGAAACTCCAGGGCTTCATTGTTGGCTGAGGAAGAGGGATGTTAGCTGAAGAAACGGGAGACTGAACAAGAATGCATTTTAAAAGGCACAAGAGATTCATGTTCTTGAAGGGGTGGGGGGACGTGAGGTAATCACAGCCACACACCATACAACACAACACATAGAGATAAATTATATCAATAGATACATTAGGTATGCATGCTCCCAGATGGATCTGCACAGCTTTTCTACCACTCTCCCTCACACCCCCTTCCCTGCATTTACTACATACAGAGCTGCACATACATACACGCACAATACGTGCAAATAGATTCATACAAAAAGACTCTCCATTTCCCCATCTCCCAAGATACTAGACACAGACTGCAGAAACAAGCCACAGACACTATTCAGGATCTTTGATAGCAGCCTTCAATTAACTGAAGGGGGGGTTCCAGGGAGGATGGAGCTAGGCTGTTTTCAGTGGTGGCAGATGACAGAACAAGGAGCAAATGGTCTCAAGTTGCGGTGGGGGTGCTCTAGGCTGGATAGTAGGAAAATCTTTTTCACTAGGAGTGTGGTGAAGCACTGGAATGGGTTACCTAGGGAATCTCCATCCTTAGAGGTTTTTACGGCCTGGCTTGACAAAGCCTTGGCTGGGATGATTTAGTTGGGGTTAGTCCTCCTTTGAGCAGGGGGTTGAACTAGATGATCTCCTGAGGTCCCTTCCAACCTTAATCTTCTATGATTCTGTTATCTTAAAGGAACACACAGCCTATAGTAGAGAAACAACCTACTGCTGCTATCCTCAATATTGATTCCACACTGGATACTACCACTGCTACCTCACTAATAACACCCCCATTGCTGATGCATGACAGTGGCCTGAGCACCAAGTACTCCTCCTGTGGGGGTGTGTGACAGAGTGACAATTTCCTGCAATGTCATGAATGAACTTTGATTTAAATTAAAGACTTATTAAATTAGGCTCAATAGCTTTGTAAGTCCATTGTATTAAATGTGCAGTGTGCACGTGTCAGTGGGGAACTGTCTGTAACTTCTCTAGGAGACAGACTAATGCCATCTCTGGAAGCTATTAGGAACTTCAAAGGGTTTTTGGAACAATACATGTAAAGTGGATTTCCTAGGAAGTATTTGTGGTTAAAAGGAATGCAAATGACCTTCTTAAAATGACCTTTTGAATCCAAGGCTGGGAAGGAAAACCCATTGTCTATTAATTACTTGTTCCTGGAAATTTCAGATCAAAGACCCCTGAACTGTATAAAGGGTGGGCTACATATGTTATGAGTGTGCTTGTTCTGAGCTGAAACTGTGGTGAATTTGAAACCCCTGGTTTCAAGGAAACCCCTGGTGGGGATTGAAGGACTGCTCCAGCCAGAGCCAATGTAAGGGTTCGGGTGATTTCTGATAAAATTATTCTCATGCATGTAGGTTCTTTTATTGTTTAATATGTTGTCTCTGTAATGCTTTGACCTTAAGAATCAAATAGGTTTGCTTAGAAAGAACTATGTGGGTAACTTATAGTTGGGGGCGGTCACATCATTAACCATCTCAGAAGAGAAAGCAAGCAGGTGTCTTGGGCAGCCTGTCTCTGCCTGGAAGTACCTCGGTCAGAACTGAGTGAAATACAGGAAAGGCAACAGCTGGGGAGCTGGAAGCCTGAGAGTGGGTGCCCTTGTTGGACCATTGAGGGCAAATACAGGTGTAGTTGCCCTGAACTGTGACAGTAAGTAGGGAAGCTCTCTGACTTTGTAGCTGGGCCTACGAGCCGCAAGGGTGCACTGTACAAGGGGAGAGCTTGAAATAGCCCGTGCTCCAGATGTTTCTTGGGGCAGAGCAACCCCAGCAATAGTGTGAGGACTAGCAACCTGATGAGAAAAGCAGAGACGCCACTGAAGAGCAGCTCAAGTTCCAGAGCTCCTCCACCAAATAGCTAAGAGACCAAGACAAAGGATTGTTGCAGATCCATCAACAACATGAACTGACTTACAGCAGGTGAAACTCGCCTCTGTTCTAACTTTAGCCAAAGTCTCCTTGCTCCCCAGAGACCTGAAGGGCAGAGAATAGGTTGGTGATGCAGGGTATGTCTCCACTTCAAGCTGGAGGAGTAATTTCCAGCTCAGGGAGGCAGAAGAACACAGTTTCTCTGGCTTATGCAAAGAGCATATTACACTGGAGGGATGAGGGAAAGGAGATGGTTAATACCAGCAGACTCTCTTTCTGTAACAGATGGAGGGAGCATCTCACCCTAACACACTCAAAAAAGCAAGACTCACTTGGCCTACAGCTGATTAGCAAGAAAATAGAAATTCAACCCGTGGTGCCAGATGTATACAGCCGTGCGTGTGCCTGTGCCAATCCAGCTGCAAAGCATGGCACATGGAGGCAGTTTTACTCAGGATAAGGTTAGGGGGTGTGTGAATCCATTAGAGAGAGGAGGCTTGCTACAGTGTTGGGAAATGACCTTGGGGCAACAGTCTAGCTGCCAATACGTTCCTATCAAATTTTATGATGATTCTGTATGGACAGCAGTTTGGATCCCCAGCAGCTGTGAGGTTTGTCCAATTTAAAAAATACCTATTTAAAAAAGGGTTTTGCAAAGATCTCTTCTTTTTGTGCCTCAGCTGAGCTGGAAGGAAGGAAATTTATTCCTACAGGAGAGCTGGGCCCAGACACAGCCTCTGATTGCTTTGTAGGGGTCTCTGTTTATCTTTAGACCCTGTTTTCCCACTGGATTAACTGAGGCACAAACACACTCATCACAGGATTGAATTTATCTATCTTCTAAAGACCTGGACTGATTTTAACAGTAAATCCATGATGGTGGAAACACTGAATCAGGAAAATGAAAGTGTTATTAGAACTAAAGAAAGTATTTCAGTATCGTTTGAGGGAGCACTGTGTGGTTAAAGCATACATTTGCTGCCAAGGGGCCACTGTGATAAGCAGGCAGAAATTGGGGGGGGGGGAAAGACAGAGATTTGTAAAGATCTTTCCCTATGACACTTTTTGCACCTGAGATCTGGGTTTTGTTAGATTGAGTATTCTCAACCCCAAGGAAGCTGAGTCACCGAAGTGACATAAGGGTGATTCAGTGGCCCAGCCAGGAGGGTTAAAGTCCTGTCTCCGAGTCCTTTACAGTAGCCATCAGGCCCCACAACCTTTTTGCTGTAGAAAAGTGGTGGATTCACTTCTGCATGAGGGCTGGCCCCCATAGGTCTCTTAGGCAAAGGGTGTCTGCATTGACTGCAGCTGGCTCTGTGGAAGTAATGAGTGCAGTTACCTAACATCTGTCCCAGATGCTCTCCTCCCTTCTCAGAAAACTCATTGTGGCTGAGGTCCAGCTCTTTCACTCTGTAATTGCCCTATGGAGAGAAATGGTGCAGAGAGAATCAGATCTTCCATCCAGCTGCAACCAGCTGCCATCCCAAGACCCCAGAAAAGAATGAAACATAGGTTCTCAGCAACTCTAGTGCACAGCAGTTTGTAAGCATGGAGATAGGGGATTATGATTTCCAGAACAAACAGGTTTGCCAGCCTTTTAACATTGTATTTTTTCAGAGGCGCCAAAGAGACTTTCTGCAGCTAGGCACAGGACCGACAAATGCTGTGCAAACTTCACTTTCACAGCTCTGTTCACGGCCCTCAGTCTTGTCCTGCAGCACACCCTACTATTCCAATCCTGTCCCCATAGTCCACCCCTACCAATGCATCTGATTCCTGACCTATTGCACCCCATTGTTGTTCCTTCCCCTTGGCTATATACATACCCCCTATCTGATTTCCATTCCCTGCATCTGATGAAGTGGTTACAGCCCACGAAAGATTATTCCTGCATAAATTAAACGTGTTAGTCTTTAAAGTGCTACAGGACTCTCGTTGTTTTTAAGGTGTGTAATGATTTTTGTGCAAGAGACTAAAGTGAGAAAGGTACTAAGATTCTTTTCACTTGTGACTTTCATAATGATTTGAATCAGACAACTTAGTTTCTTGAAAGCTTTGCATCCCAAAATCCTTTTCTGTACTCCTATTACACACACTAGATGGTTCATCTCTTAGCCAACAGCTGTCCTGAGAAAACATGAATCCAGTACACGTCTCCATGTCCTCCTAGCCTGTCTCTTTTCTAAAGCAAGTGACAAGCACTCATCAGAATTATGTCAGGAAATCGTGGGCACTACTAGGTGGGAATCAAATCAAGTAAGTAAAGGCTTTAAAATGGGGATAGTCCTTAATACACATAGGACTGTGAATGGCCCTGTGGCAGAAACTCGCTCCCTGCTAGACCCTCGTCTTTGCCTGGCAAGTTACTCACCACTAGTGCCTCGGCGAAGTACTGTGCAGTTTCCTCCCTAAAGTTGTTTCCTGCAGAGGAGAAGCTTGTGTAAAGAGAGCCCAGAGGTCTCCTTTGGGACATTGCACTGTGTCTGGGAGAACCTCGTGGGCTGGCTGGAATGGCCTCCCATACTGATGCGGAACAAATAGTTACCATAAGTTGTTCCCTTCTCCCCCACTTCTTTTGACCTTCTTACTACTGTTGTCTTAGGAACCACAGATCACTCAGGCATTGCCTAGCTGAGGGTCATACCTAAATTGCTCAGAGGCGCTCTATGTATACAGGACTAGATCCGTATCTTGGTATAAATCTTGACTTCAATGCAGTTACTCTGGATTTACACCAGAGTACATAACAAAGTAGAATCTGGCCTGAGAAGAGCTATAGAAATGTAAAATGTTATCATATCTTTCTCTCTCTCTCCTCCTCCTCCTCCTCCCCCCCAAATATGCATAGACCTACCTGAAAGCTGAACAGCCCGGAGACTAGAAATATTATCCAGGAACAGCCTGGAGATGGCTTCTGCTCCTTCTGTGTCTAGGTGGTTATTGGAGATATTCTGAAAGAGAAGAATTAAGCATATGAAAGGAAACCCCGCCAAAATGGAACAGCTTTTAGTGTTGCTTGTGACTGAATGTGCAGGAAAGGCCAAGAGAATACAAGACCAGCAGGACAGAGGCACTAGTCAGGCAGGGTCACTCCTGGACAGTAATTAAAACCAGAGGTTTCCTTCTTTATTGATATTTGCATATGCATCCCCAGCTCCTTTGAAAGAGGAGCAAAACTCCAGAGTTGTCGACTTCACTGAGGTCTTCATTTTCAATGAATCAACAGTTACTTTGTCAAAGATCTTTTTTGATGCAACACAAAGTCCAAGGCCTTACAAAATCCATTCCGTATGCCCTCAATTTTGGATACAGAAAACATTACTGAGGGCATATATAAAAAGTAATGTATTCCTCTCATAATCTGTTCAGAAGAGCTTCCACGTGCCATGTTGGAGCATGAAAATCTGACAGAAATTTTCTCCATTGGCTAACCATACTATAGAAGGATTCATTTATGATCAAGGAGGTAATTGTTTTTTGTTTCTGTAAATCAGCTAAATAATTCCATAGCCTCAGGGAGCCCATTATGCTTTCACTATGTGCACATTTTTGCTCTTCTGTAGTTTGTACTTTTTAAGATAGAGGGGCACAAAAAATTATGACATTCAGAATGTGAATTTTTTTTGTGAGGAGACAGTTAGAACCTGGAAACTAATTAACTGATTTTCTTGAAACTCCTCACAAAAGTCAAAATTTCCTCAGATATTTTGTGCAGAAAATCTTAGACAGATACACTGCATTTTTAATATAAAACAATGGTATGATTTGGTATAACACAAGGTGGGAATACTAGACCTGAAAGATCAATGGTCTGACCCAGTAAGGCAGGATAGTGGATAAGATGACTAATGATGGGAGCTTGTATGTCACATCCTATGTTGCCATGTTCCAGTGTGTTAGAGCAAGAAGGAAGATTGGATACCAGCTCTTGAATGTAGCAGTTCTCTCGCAGCATCTGCACTAGACATGTGACGCCTTCAGCCAGGATCCAGTTATCTTCCAGCTCCAGATGCGTGATGGTTGTGTTGGACTAAAACAGAGATAAAACAGAGGAAGACAGAGAATTGCTGGAATGTTAGTAAAATGGACAATGTCCTCAGTGTAATTTACCCTGTCCCTGTATACCTCCCACATAAGGCACTACAGGAATTGTGCCTAACATAACCGTGGTCAGTGAAAAAGGGCAGAGCTGGGGCTCAGAGGACTAGGACATGAAAGAGACTTGGTTAAGTGGTGTAGCTTCCAGTGTCTAATTCTCTGCAATGCTATTATGGGAGAATAAGATTCAATTCCCAGTCTCAATCTTAGGCTCCCTGGGCCCGCCCACCCAGTGGTTAGCAGTGAGCCAGGGTTGGGGTACCAATCTTTCTCTCTTACTCCCTGGGCTTGTCGGGAGTAGGAGTGCTGGAAAGTCAGCACAGAGATTCCTTATTTTGGTTGGAAGATTAGTGGCTGCAACAACTCTGATAAATTAAATTGATAACTTAAACAGTAGTAAGTCACCAGGACCAGACGGTATTCACCCAAGAGTTCTGAAGGAACTCAAATTCGAAATTGCAGAACTACTAACTTTGGTATGTAACCTATCCTTTAAATCAGCTTCTGTACCAGATGACTGGAGGATAGCTAATGTGACTCCAATTTTTAAAAAAAGCTCCAGAGGCGATCCTGGTAATTACAAGCCAGTAAGCCTAACTGTAGTGCCAGGCAAATTGATTGAAACTATAGTAAAGGACAAAATTATCAGACACATAGATGAACATGATCTGTTGTGGAAGACTCAACAAGGTTTTTGTAAAGGAAAATCATGCCTCACTGATCTATTAAAATTCTTTGAGGGGGTCAGCAAACACATGGACAAGGGTCTTCCAGTGGATATAGTGTACTTAGACTATCAGAAAGTCCCTCACCAAAGGCTCATAAGCAAAGTAAGCAGTCATGGGATAAGAGGATAGGAAATAAAGAGTAGGAATATATAGTAGATGGCTAAGAGGGGATATGATAGAGGTCTATAAAATATTGACTGGTGTGCAGTGAATAAGGAAATGTTATTTTCTCCTTCACATAACACAAGAGCCAAGGATCACCAAATTAAATTAATAGGCATCAGGTTTAAAACAAACAAAAGGAAGTATTTCTTTGCACAACGCACAGTCAACCTGTGGAACTCGATGCAAGGGGATGTTGTGAAGGCCAAAACTATAACAGGGTTCAAAAACAAACTAGATAAGTTAATGGAGGATAGGTCCATCAAAGGCTATTAGCAAGGATGGTCAGAGATGCAACACCATGCTCTGAGTGTCTCAAGCCTCTGTTTACCAGAAGCTGGGAGTGGATGACAGATTGCCTGTTTTGTTCATTCCCTCTGAAGCACCTGGCATTGGCCACTGTCAGAAGACAGTATATCGGGCTAGATGGACCATTGTCTGACCTAGTATGGCCAGTCTCATGTTATGTATTGAGGGTTAGAAATGGTGAGGTATCTCAGGGCACTTACAAGGATGATGTAGATTTACCCATCCCTCCCCACACACACTCTCAATAATATCCTCCAAAAGAGGGGGCACAGTAAGAGTACTGTGTTGAGAGGGGCACAGTAAGCCTGTTGCCTTTGAGTTGACACCACTAGCTTCATCCTTGATCAGGTACTCACCACCAGCACAATGGCAATGGCTTTAGCACCCTTGGGTCCTAGACCATGATGGTTCAGGTTCATGTAAGGCTCTTCCATGTTCCGAAGGAAGTAAGAGACAGGCACCACCCCCACCAGCTTACAAGCCTCCAGATAGAGCTCCGTACCCTTGATGCTTGCAAAGGACCTCTCGGTATCTAAAGAAACAAAGGAGGCTTGTGAGCAGTGTACCCAGTGTCCCATCTCTCTTCCCTCCTTGTGTCTATTTCTTCACCTGCAGAGGGAACTGGTTGATTCTTTGCTGGGGTCCAGACATCACTGATGAGGAAGGCATGAGCCTAGCAACCCCACAGAAGAGTCAAGCTAGTAAGAATCTCTGTGCATTTCTCCCTTTTGCTCAGCGCTGGCCTTGCAGTTTAATGGAAGGAGAGATTAAGATCATGTGGGAAGTTCTCTCCCCCTCAGCTGTGATGATGAGGGAGACTGGGGCAGCCCAAGAGTTGCCAAGCTTGCAGGGAGCCAAGCAGCCACCTATGCTTTTTGTGCTAATGGGGCATATTCAACCTTTCAGTCAACAGACCATGCCAAATTCATGGGCTGGGCTTTTTGTGGCTGGCCTATGTCTAATTTTGCTTTGTTTAGCTAAGCTGAGGGCAAATGGAATGCCACAGGATGAGAATAAGAGCTCTGTTCTTAAAGACATCAGCTTTCTAGGAAAACTTATCCTGTATCCCCTCCTTCTACATTTGACTATCATATCTAACTTCAGCAACCTGGAATGTGACCAAATCATTCCTGATCTAAACGTCACTTCTGACTTCAGGCCAGGAAGCCTTATTTTATTTATCTTAAATGAAGCCCATGTCTGATGGTACCAGAGGAGGCTGGTCAGCCCACAGCACTTTGGCTTACTGTAACAGTTCATATTACCAGGCCCTGGTTCCAATGAGGTTCCACTCCCCAGATACAAAGGACTCACAGCCTTCTCCTTTGCAATCACACATGCTCGTTTATTTACAGTGCACACAGTCCATTCCCAGTTCCTACCCCAGGCACCCTAGGGGCTTGGAGGCTTAGGATTGCTCACCGCTCCTAGCCAGCAGGAAGACTGAGTCAATCATCCTCCACCCTGCTTGGCTACCCTTCCCCCTTCTGGTGTCCTGCACTGGCCTATATACCCTCCCTGGCCAGGTCACCAGCTGTTCTCCCTTTGACTCCTTAGTCAGGGATCTGGCTCAGCCTAATCAATGCAGGCAGCTGCTACCTGCTCCCCTTGTAATTCCTGGCTCTGCTGGCCTGCACTGCATCAGCCCAGCACCCTGGGTTAGGGGCAACAGTGGCAGTGGAGAGATTTACCAACCTCTGCCCTGCCACGCATACAAATGGCAGAAGGAAACTCTGCCGTCTCATTATTGTGGCCCCTGGAAGTTACTGACATAGCTGCAGTAGAACAGACCGGGATAGCTGATGGCTGTTTTTCCATAAAAACCTGTCATTTGGACTTTCTTCACAAAACCTAGTATTAGAGGTTGTATTCCCCATATTGCTACATTCATGCAATGATTTAACCTCAGCACAAACTCCACTCTAGTTAAGATACTTTTGCCAGTTATATTTGAGGCCACTCTCAAACACCTCCTTTTACTTACATTCTTCTGGTTTTTAATTGTCTTTCTTTCAATTTATAGTACATTAACCAAGTGCCAATCCTAGACATCTTTGCCATAGATAAAAAAGCGAGCAGACATTAGCTAACCAGAGGACTAAATCCACTAGCTAGAGAACGATACTAAAGATAAGAGGGGCTTCACCAGCTTGGTCTAGAAACAGAGCCCTTGGAGAGAAGTCCACTCTTTTTCTATCCACACTGCTAGAAAATAAGAAGGATGCTGGGGGATTCCTACTCGTACGGTATCGTGGGTCCCTTGCTCAGGGGATCCACCTTTTGTATTAATCTCTTGTTAATAGGTGCTGTACTGACTGTGAAGGAAAGCGTTTAGTTGGAAGCGTGGCCAGCAAATGCTCACCTTCAATCTCTAGATCTGTGTCAGAGCTATCTGCTCTCGTCTTCTCCTCTGCTGGGCTATTGGAGTGGTCAGCAAGCAACTGGGATTCCACAGACAGGCTGCCCTCAGACATCTCCTCACTCTGGTCTGGAATGAAACTGATCTGCTTGATTCTGTGAATGCAAACTCAAAGCACACGCAACACCCCACAACACTACAGAGAGAATCTTTTTCTTCCTTCAATGAATCCCAGAGCCCCCCTGAAAATATTTCAGATTCTTTCTTCCCCAGACCCAACTCTATGTGCATGCCTCCACTGCATTATACTCACTTGGAAGCTGTCACTGGTGTATAGATGTTCTCACTTGAGAAACTGGAGGTGCCTGGACACCCAATGTTTTGACATCATTTGGAGCAAACTCTGCAGTAAGTCAGCAGCCCAAGTTTATGGAGGGCTATTTGTTCTCTCACACTAGTCATTTACTGATTCTGGTGACCTGTCTCTTCCCTCTCTCTAATTTCTGAAACCACCAGTCACTGGCAATCAGATGCTTCCACCCCGTTTCCCAGCCCTTCTGTTAACGCTCAAGCCAAAACCATTCCAGTTACTTTACAGTTTTCCTTCCTGGGTAGCTTTCTCTCAGCCATTGACTGGAAATTCTGCCTGCTGCCTTTGCTATCAGTCTGAGAGTGCTGTGTGGTGTACTTCAAGTAAGGCAGAAGAGAAATGGTTTGAATGCCACTGTACACCAGGATTGAGCTGTCACTCAGGAGCAAGACTTGTAACCCGATCCCAATGGATGTGATACACCTCTCTCACTGCCAATTCATAATTTATTTTACAATCAGGGAGAAAGAGAGATGGGAAAACTGCTCTATGTGGGGAATAAAATGATACAAGAGCCAAGAAGGGTAATGTCACCACCCAGTCCTAGCTGACAAGTGGAATGAAAAGTAGTGCTACTGTTTATCTTTCTCTTTTTTCACTGTTATCCCTCTGCTGCCTTTTCCTCTGACTTCTTACTTTCCTTTACTGACTGGGTTATTGACCTGTAATTTTGTCCTCTTCTCAGATGTTATTCAATATTAAAGCCTGACACAGAATCCACAGTTTAGCTGTCTGGCCACAGATGTATGTAGGAGAATGACTGCCAACTGGGGCAGGTGACAGAGCATCTCACTCACTCCTCTCAGTTAGCCCTACAGCCCTGAGCTCCCCACTAAGACTCTGGCTCTTTTGCCATACTCTACTTGTTCAAATGAGTCATTGGCTAACTTTGTTTTTTAAAATGAGGAGAAGGGGGCAGAGAAAGAAAAAAGTTCTCTCTAGACCCTGTGTAGACAACTCAAAAGACACACCAAACAGAAGTGACTAGCTGGGAGCATACAATAGCTTCTCTTGTGACCTTTCATTGTTATTATTTATTTGCATTGTGGCAGTGCCCAGGGTCCCGCTTAGGATCACGGATCCATTGTGTTGGGCATAATGATAAAGATAAAGCCTCTGCTCTGAGGAATTTATAATCTCTTTTTGTAACACTAATCTTAGCAAACTCCCACCACCCTATGCCATCCTTTGCTGTTTTGTGTCCCTCATAGCACCCAATCCTTTACCACTTGAGTAATCCCTGTGAAGTAAGGGCTCCAGATTTGAGCTCCTTTGGGCAGAGACATGCCTTTTGTCTATGGAAAGCCATGTACACCTGTGGCACTGTAGAATTTAGACGTATATCTACAATGCTGTCCAAGAAAAGCAAAGGCAAGGGTTTTAAAAGTATAACATTTTATAAAATTAAATTATGCACTAAATATATTAATATCTTCATTATTAAAGAGACAAGGTAGGTGAGGTAATATCTTCTATTGGACCAACTTCTGTTGGTGAAAGAGGCATGCCCTTGAGCTATGCAGAGCTCTTCAGGTCCAGGAAAGGTACTCAGTGTCACAGCTAAATACAAGATGGAACAGATTGTTTAGCATAAGTATTATTATTAAAGAAAATGTAGTGAAAGATTCCAAGTGGACAGTTTTAGACACTCATGTCCTGTATTTATCCAGACTACTGGTACTGCCAGTACTCCCACTATCCTTATCAATATACTTCAGCCATGCTAGCGAGATGGGATCTGGCTTGGAGTGAGACAGGGTAAGTGGTGAATCCAGCCATCTTGCAGGTCCTTTCTTTTACCTATCCTCAACACTGCTTATTCTATTCTAGGCCCATCCCTTTTGTTTGTTCTCTCATTTAATTACGCCATATGGATATTAGTCAAGTCAAAGGAGTAATTCATACTTAAATGGCAAGCTCTTTGGGACAGGAACCATCTTTTTGTTCTGTGTTTGTATTGCACCTAGCACAATGGGGTTCTGGTTCATGACTGGAGGACCTAGGCAACTATGGAGGATACAAATAAATAAATAATATACAGAAGTAAAAAAAAAAGGTTTACTTCTATCACTAGATGCTGATAAGGCTTTTGAGAAAGTAAGAGTCACCTTTCCTAAAAACACTACTACCAATGATGGGTTTTGAAGGCAATGTAAACATGTGGATAAGTGACTCTCTCTCCACTAGGGTAAAAGTTAATGGGGAATACACCAAAGAATTTCATCCACAAAGAGGAACCAGACAAGATTGTCCTCAGTTCCCCTTTTCGTTCACTCTCCTTGTTGAAATTAGAAATTGATATTTTAAAACATGAAATGATATAATTTAAATTACTTTTCTTTGTATTGCATGCAATAAAGCAACATACAAAATAAAAAAGTTGTACTAAATAGTAAAAGAACAAAACTATAGTCTAGTTTTCAATGCTACACAAAGCTAGGTGTAACAAAGCAAACAATTTAATTAAGTATTGATTTTTCTGGAAAAGCAACTGTGGTAGGTGATCACATACAGTAATATTCCATTATGTAGAATTATGGGTTATCTGCAAATAGTGAAATTAGCAAACAAACAATTAACATACTTGCTGAGTCATCAAAATGAAAGATTTCATGGTTTCTAAGTAAATAGTTACATCACGATTTTTAAAAAAGTAATTAAGTTATAAAGCCAAAACTTCATTATACTATGACCAAAAGTCATCCAAGTTTTAATTTTAGTGAAGAAATGAAATAGGAGCAATGATACTCAGCTAGGAATTTGGGTGAGAAATACTGCAAAGGGATATGGACCTTTGTGCTTCAGAGTATAAGCATGATGGCCAACAGGAGGGTCAGAAAAGTATTCTGTTCCCCCCTGCCTGCCATGTTACATTCAGTGACAATGACTGCACAACTAGGGCCTCATCCTGCAAGGTGTTGAGAACCCTACATAAGAACATAGGTTATTGAAGTCAATGGTAGTTGAGGGTGCTCAGTAACTCCTAAGACCTGGCTCTTCCTCAAACCTATTATAGAGCTTTTTATTTTCCTCTGAAATATCAGACCTTGACCATGGCTAGAAGCAAGATCCCAGACTAGACGGGCCATTGGTTTGTCAGCTCCTATGTTTCTACTTCAGTTATAGGCACTATACATCCCTGTTTACCTCAGCAGGCTCTACATTTCTCACCAATAGCAACCTACTTGCTCAGTTTGGGTGGAGAGTGGGAATCTTACATATATATGGAGCCCTCTTATAGCAGTGGTCAAACCTGTTAGGGTTCTGTTGGTTTTCCTTAGGTTATTTTAAAAATGATTTATTAATAACTAAATATCCCACCTTCATCTTCCTCAGAGTCAGAAAACTCATACTCCATGCTGTGCGTCCTTGTCACCACACAGGGAGTGCTTCTTGTTACTTTTCTTTTTCTGTTCTGTGAATTAGTAGTTTGCAATCATCTCTGACTGAGACCCTATGACCTTCTCACACAAAACCCTTACCATAGCCACCTAATTCTAATTATCAATCACAGAAAACCTCCAGGAGCATGGGTCCCACCTATATGATTTGTAATCTTGATTTATACTGTTTCTGAATAGGAAGATCACGTTTCCCAGTCATTGGGACTGCCTGGGTCTTGTAGGAAGTTTTTGCAAGGAATTGATAATTTCTTCTTAAGCATTCCATGACCTCATCTAGACATTGTGACTCAAGATAGATGAAACTTACAATGAGATATCCTGCAGTCCTATCACATAAGTCTTTGGGTGCATCAGATCTCACTAAGTAGGATCAGAACTGGTCAGTATTTGGGTAGGAGACCCTAAAGTGTTTCAGAAAACGGTACTAGTGAGCTGGTAAGAGGTGCTCATCCCTCAGAGTCTTTAGTGAATCAGTGGCTCAGCCTGGTACATTTTCAGATGAGAAATTCAGTCCTGGCCATCTGTAGTCTTTGAAGAACTCACTGCACTTTTTGCAAAAGTTGGTTTATTATTTCCCATGTCCTGATTAGATTCCAGTTTGAGTAATTGCATCTTGCCTACTGTATATAGATGTGCTCTGTAAAGATATAAGCACCTAAAAGGGCCCCAAACACAGGTATTTATTATTTATCCAAGCAACTTTAATTGTTGATGTCAAAGTTGAGGCTCCATTGAATTGTCAAAGGAATTGGATCAGTGCTTATTAATTATTTATCTACTGTGTTAAGTGACCACTTAAAAGGCTAACAAAAATCATTTTCTTAACATAGGAGGCTTTCTGATAAAGGTGGAGGAGAACTATGACTCAGTACATTTAGGGGCAGTCTTCCACTAAAGGAGGTAGCCCCAAAACCATAGTTGCTCATAGAAGTTTCACAATGTATATAGCACACACAAAATGCTAAATGCTGTATAGATATAAAAGAAAAAGTCCCTGCCCCAAAGAAGAGTTTACCCAGATTTTACATAAATCTCTCAACCATTCCAGGTGTCAGAATTCATAACAGGGTTATACTGTTGGTTGGAGAATAAAAAGTTGCATAAGCCAATGAAATAAGGCCTGTTATCTGTTTTGATTTTGTTGCCAAAGTTTGTGAATCATTTTTCTAGTACAGGCATTACAATGTTGGTAGCTCAGACATCTGCTTGCTTCTGGTACTAATTAATATTTTTTGTGGCACTAGTTAACAGTCCTCACATATTTCAGTGTCACTGCCCCAATGTTGGTTGTTTCTTGGATACTATATCCCTTCTCTCAAAAACCTACTGTTTTAAAAATGCCCAAGTAACTATCACTTGCTGTGTCCTCTGGGTTATTAGTATTATCACCTTCCATTTTGTTAGCTGAACAAAGAGGAAAGAACCATCCAGTGGTTAAGATGCTAGCCTGAGACCTGAGTTCAGTTACCTGCTCTGCCACAGACTTCCTGTATGACCTTAGACAAGTCACTTAGTCTGTCTGTGCCTCAGTTCTCCATCTGTAAAATGGGAATAGGAATGTCCCTTCCTCACAGCAGTGTTGTGATATGGTAAAGACTGTGAGGTGTTGAGACGGTAATGGGAGCCATATAATAACTTTAGGTAGATTCATGCATGGTAATTTTTGTTCTGTGGTTTTGAAACAAAACTATATTATTTTGAAAATCATCTGCAGATCACCAATCATTTTGTCTTATGCACTGTCTTGCATCAGTCAGTACAGGCTCTGTTAACATGTCAGCAATGTCCTCTATGGCTGGAAGTTTCAGAGTTGTTTCGATGAAGATGATTAATGTGCTCATTTGCAGGTGATGAAATTGTTTTTAAGGGATGTCTGGAGATACAGTCAGTAGATTTAGTCTTTTCCAGTTCTGTGTATTACTACAGGACATCAACAGTATACTTGGAGTAACAGGGCATACTGGCACTCAATTTTATCTGACAGTTTGGTTTCAGATTTTTAATATGGTCAGAATGATGAATGTCACAAAATGTTCAAACCCTTCTCTTTCCAGATGAAACTATCTGGTTTCAATATGACAGGCTTCAATTTTCAAAAGCTGCAATGTGATAATGACCCGCTGGGTCTGTTTGGTTCTATATAGCTGAGTCCACAGGGCTTCAGTCAGTCTTTTGTTAAAGGAAGGATTGAAGGACAACATGCTCATCTGTTCATCAAGGCTACATATGATGACATCACTTGCTTCAGACTATGCTTTAGTCCACAAAGACTTTGTATAATATTTCATAAGATCTGGAAGAAGCACAATTACACTTGCAAAGTTATGAAGGCAGCATGATCAATAACTGTTTCATGCCTAAGATGACTTGATATTTGCAAAATTGTTCTATTTGCTTTATTGTTTTGACTTTTGAAGGATCTGGGATTACTCTTGTTTGAAAACACACGGCCCAAGACTTTTAAGTGGGGTTTAAAAAATTGATGTTGTCCCTGTTTAATACGGGAACACTGAAGGATGTTCTTCAGGGCACCCTCATGTTCTGGATGTGTTGTTCTGCACACGCCTTATAGGATGGATTAGATGGCGTTAGAGAATGTTTCTGCCGCCAGATATTCCAATCTTTTGTAACACCTTGGCCGGCGTGAGGGAAAAGGTGTTTAAGTACGTGAATTGAGGGCTCATTTGGAGTGGATGGAATTCTTGATGAGGCCCAATTTTGATAACTACCCAGACAATGCACAAACAGCCCAGAGGGGTTTAACGGACACTGTTCCTGCTGGTTCCCCCCACCGGACACCACCCAGCCCCGAGAGACGAGCTCCTGCCCCGCCGTGACCACACACCTCACGGGTTCAAAACGCAGGGTCACACGCGTGGGGGCGGGGTCTCATCTAGTCCCCGGGCTCGGCTCCACGGCGCGAGCAGGGCCGGGCTGACAGTCCCTGCGCGAGGCGCGGGTAGCGCCGCGCCAGGGCCGGGCCCGCGCGAGCCGCCAATAACGTTGCTGTTGAGGCGGAGGCGGAGCCGGCCGACGCGCGGGCGGGGCGGAGGCTGGGGCGGACCGGGCCGGGCCGGGCGGCATGATCGGGACTGTGCTCTGCTACGTGCTGCTGCCCGCGGCGCGGCTCCTGCGGGCCCTCCGAGGTACCAACCCCCGGTCGGGCGCCGCTGGGCGAAGGGGCAGCCCCCCATGGGGCCCTCCCACGGCCGCGGCCTGTGCAGCGCCGCCCTCGGGGGACGGCGGGAGGCCGCTGGCCCGCCCCGCCCCGCCCCGCGCCGAGGGAGAGGGCGAGCGCGGGCCCTGCGGGGCGCTCCTGCAGCCCGCCCTGACCGGCGGCCGCGCAGCCAGTCGATACCCCGGTCCCGGGATGGCGGGCCCGCTCCTCCCCAGACTGAGCCCTCAGCGCCCGGCCCGCGGTGACAGGCCTTCCCGGGGCACACGGCTCGGCGCTGTATCCGCCGGAGACCCGCTCTCCCAGGCCCTCGGCGGTGCCCAGCGCCCCCCGGCTCTTGTGGGTAGCCCTAGGCCTGGTGGTTACTGTTTGTTTCGGTCTCGCAGCAGCGCTCTAATAGGGGGTAAACGGGGGGCGGAGTGTCAGTGTCTTGCTGTGATGTCAGCAGGAGTGAGACTAAATGGAACCCTTCAAGAGAAGTGAGGTGCCCTACAGCTAGGGCGGGGGCCCACTGCCCAGCCCCGGTCCCTCTAGTTTAAGCACTGCCCAGCAGTGAGCTCAGCACTTTCACATCCCAAG
This sequence comes from Mesoclemmys tuberculata, assembly GCA_007922155.1. Taxonomy (NCBI): domain Eukaryota; kingdom Metazoa; phylum Chordata; order Testudines; family Chelidae; genus Mesoclemmys; species Mesoclemmys tuberculata. Next base: position 39,059,840 of record ML675611.1, read on the forward strand.
ACCAGGTGTCTGCCCCGAGGAGTTGGGGTTCTGGGCAGAGGGAGGCAGGGCTGAGAGGCATGGGAAGCTGAGCTCTCCAGCCTGGCTGGACAGTTACTCAGTTTCTCTGTTTTAAAGGAGTAAAGATTCTCAGTCATCTAGTTTGATAGCTCATCAGAGGAGGGTTTAAAGGAGAGAGTGGAGGCTTGGTGGGGTGGTCACATGAGACCATCTCCTCCAGGTTATGCAAGAGAACCCCACCCGTGACCCTTGCATACAGGGAAGAGCAGCATCTCTAGACCCTGTCAGGAAACCCCAGTTCTGATCACTACAAAAATAGGCAGCGGCAGGGCTACTGGGGAGACAGGCTCCTGCAGGCTGGTACTGACTACTAGCAGTAGAGCGTTCTTCAGTTTTGGGAAACCTATTTAAAGCAAACCATTTTGAGGGGCACATCCTTAGAAATAAAATTCTCTCCCCCTTAAATAAAATAAAAGGGTGAATCTGAAACAAAGTGCCTTGAGAATAATAATACATTTTATAAGCACTTGTCTACACATGCAGTTATTGTGAAATACCTAATCCATTCTAAATTCACACTGTCTTAATTCAGAATAGCTTTTATGCATAGACAAGCCCTGATTTGTAGTTCTATTAATTTCTCAACTATTCCCACTCCTCAATCTTCAACCAGCAATATCCTGGTAAAAGACCAATAATGAAAAACCCGCACACTCCCCACCCTCTTAATTCTCTCTTCTAAAGATCAGTAGAATCAAACTATTTCAAACTGAGGGTGGGAGAGGGGAGCGAGTTCTAAATGCTTTGCTAACACCTATGTAATATGAGGGCTTCAGATTGAATGCCTCTGCTGAGCATGCAGTATGACATAGGGTAAAGGTGGCCTTTTGGGTAGGCATGGTTTAGCCATTTAGGGTTACGTAGAAAACCTATAGATGGGGCAGATCAGAGCACCTGTGTAATAGTCTTGTGGTGAGATACCTTACTAACTAATCAAGTGGCTGCCAAATTGTTGATGAGTAAGTGGTCATTATTCCCCATTTGTTTTTGCCTCTTAAAATGGGATTTCAAGATTTATTCTATTTACAGATCATGCAAAAGCTCCCTGTATAGTCCTGAACTCAGACTGGGGAATCTATATAATTAGATAACTGTGTTTCTAGAGCACCTTTCATCCAAAAGGATCCCTAGGTGATTCACAGATAAACTTTACTGTGGATACATACAGCTGGCTTTGTGGGTGCTGCTAGTACTCAGTGCTCTTGTGGTACACCAATGTGCAATCATGATGGCATCTGAGACTATCCCCCACTTCTAGGTTTTTTGGGTGGTGGGGAATGGTGACCTTTTCTGGCCCCTTCATCCCTGTGTAATGACTCTGGCCATATCAGTTACATGGTGCTTATTATTTATGGTGAGAGCTCCATTCATCCCTCTGTTGCCAGAGGAGCAGGATGTGAGGATGGGACATATACTGCTGGTAGTGGTGACAAATATTGGGTGCAGTTCCTCACAGCTTAAAGGAAAAACCCCACTCCTCTGCTATTGCTTGGTACATACCGATTGGTTTGTAAGCAGATACTGGGAGAAATGAATGCCTCTTCTTTACTGTCTCTAGTAAAACATGTATAACTAAGAGTCTAAACAGGATTGCAGAATGTGTCCAAAGGCCATGTCTACACTAGCACTTATGCCAGCAAATCTTTTGTCGCTCAGGGGTGTGAAAAAAAAACACCTCTCTGAGTAACATAAGTTTTTCCACCATAAGCACTTGTGTAGCCATGTTATGTCAACGGGAGGGAGAACTCTAGCTCTCCCATTGATAGAATAAAACCATCTAACTGAGTGGTGGGGTGTGTTTTTTTTACATTTCATGAGTGACAAAAGTTGTGCTGGTGTAAGTGCTAGTGTAGACAAGGCCCAAGAGAGATGGGCCCTGCCAGATCCTCACAGCATGAATTAACGTTCATAATGATCTTTATGACCTACTTAGCAGTGACTGAATGCCACAATGACCTTTCTGAAATCAGACTTAAACACTTGTGCATTATTACGATACTTAGTTCTTATTGTTACTAGCAGTTCTAATGGTCTCCACTGTGTAGATACTGAAGTGTTGAGCATATTAGGAATGCTGATATATACAGGTGGGGGAATATGTCTCTCTGTGTCAGTGCTTCACTTCTAACCCATACAAAATACTTTGACTTAGAAAATGCCAGTAAAAGCCAGCAGTGATATTGCTGATCCACGCATGCTGTTATCCAGGGTGACCCTCCATTACAAGGTGTACAGAGTGATCAAGGAACAGGAGAAGAATGATTTGCAGAGAACACAATCTGCTAATCAGTAATGGGGATACGATTGCACAGAGATATTAGCAAGAACATGAATGCTTTTATCATCTTGAACAGTATAAAAGGAAGATTCCTACTCTCCCTCACTTTCTTTCCCCTAGTAAAATTAGTATGTTCTTGTGTTGAGTGTGCACTGTAGTATTTTGGCCCATTACAGATGTCAGTCACACCCACTGGGTGAATATTTGGTCTTTCTATTCTCAGACAGGGCTTTTTTTCATGGTGGTGTTTCCCTAATGGGGCTTTTCCGTCTTTAACTTCTCTGTTTGTGCTTCCTGTATTGGTCTCCCCACTCCTTTACTTATGTGCATTTGAAAAGACAATTCAATACAGAATGGTTCTTCTGTATTGGGTCTCTGCAATTATGGGAATTCCTGATAAGGAAACATGATGTCAGCTGAGGACCCCTTGTTCATTTCCTGAAAATACACCAGTTCCAAAGGTCAGCTGTTAGAACTTCCTTCCTGAGGTCTCTGCCCCAGGTGGCTAAATGTATTTGTGTTTGGATGGAAGGTGCCAAAGTACTATAACTTAGGTGTTGCTCAGCTGACCACCTATTGCACTGTATAAATAATAACATAAAACCAGTCTAAATGTTACTGTCAGTTAAATCACACTACTTTGCTGAAGTCAGTGGGACTGTACCAGCATGACCACAGTCAGAGTATGGCCCAGCATACCTAAGAGGCATCTTTAGTTACTAAGAACAATAATTCTGCATCTTTTTTGAGAATCCATTCAGTGCTGTTGATGCATTCATATGGTTGTGTTGCACCAAATAGTAACTGATTTCTCTAGTCGAAATGAGCCAGTAAGTGAAGAGAGCTGTGGATTTTAACCAGTGTCTGGTATTGACTTTTTTTACAGATGCTTTCTTTACGTGTCGAAAGAATGTGCTTCTTGCGAAAAGCTCGACCACCCAGGTAGGGGGCTTCTCTTCTGTGCCCAGTGGGAGGCCGGTCCCAGAAGAGCAGGAAGCCCTGCTGCTGCAGCAGCAGCTGGAGGAAGGAGCTGGCAGGCTACACAGTGGTGAGAGTGCTCCAGTAGTGGGGAAGGTGTCAGCCACGCTGACTAGTGACTGGCTGGAAAGCTCAGATTTACTGATGACCAGCCTCAGCGATTTGAATGTGGCTTCGGAGGTCACATGGTGCAGTGATCAACAGCAAGATGAGCTATGTACCTTAATGTCTTTGGGACCAAAGGAACATGCTGCAGTTATACTGGCAAAATTACCAGAAGAGGAAAGTGTGGCTATGGTGGACAGTGCAGCCTGGGCAGCTTTAAGGACACAGACAGATCACCAGATTGGTGGCTGCACTTTTCCAGCCCTGGAAAGGGAGGATGAAGATACTGCTGGGCTGGGCTGGAACTTGGTGCATGGCACAGAGGTGGTGCCAGCAGAGGCCATAGCCTGGCCCTTTTATGACACAGGACAATTCCAGCCTTTTCTAGAAGAGAAACCTTACCATGGTCAGTAATAATACAGCCCTATTTGACTCTGAGCCTACTGTGCTAGATTGGGAAAGGTATCCTAACAAAACCTGATCTCCCTGCATGTGGATACTAAATCCTGGGTGAGCTGGGTATGTCTGAATTTGCTGTCTGTTAGACATAGGTTGCATCTTTCAGTACCAGGCTGATTGCATCTGGTAATGAAAATGATAAAAGTAATATTTTCTGACAGAAAGGCCAGGGTTTCTGGCATCATTGGATTGGCTAGTGTTACTAATCACAAGTCTTGTGGAGTTAATATAGGTGCCCACTTCATATTGGAGATGGCCTTCAAAGAATGGTTGAGCTTTTCCAAAACATTTTTCTCCCCACTAGGACCCTGCCATCCCTGTTGGCAGCTATTTAGATTAATCAAAGACAATCATCCAAGAGTCCATTTAGTGCCCAGATTCAGGGAACAAGAGAACAGCCAATCCCTATGTCCCCGCCAGCAGGGCCATCCTAGGGAATGGGACATAGGGAAGGATACCCAGCAGTATAGATTTGACCTGTTTTCCTCTCTCTTACATATAGAGATTTTATGGAGGGAATGGGAGGATCTCTCTACACAGCCTGCTGTTCCAGAGCTGGGCTCAGAGAATGGGCCTCTGTTTGAATTCCGTGTCATGTCTTACAACATTCTGGCCCAGGATCTGGTGGAGCAAGGCCCTGATCTCTACCTGCATTGCCAACCAGATATCCTGGACTGGAGCTATCGTCTCCCAAACCTCTTGCAGGAGATCCAGCACTGGGACCCTGATGTGAGTATTACCCAGGCCCTTCCATGTCAGCTGTCACCAGAGTTTTCTGGGTGTAAGCCAGTGTGTCTGGGGCTATTAGAGTCCCTGGTTATGGGCCCACAGGCTCCTATAACCTTACTAGGTTGCAGTCTGTGCATACAATCATTCTTTGATTGGAGGCGCTAAACTTTATCTAATAGAATTGGGGGCAAGACAGCCTGGTGCAGCTGTCATATACGTTGGGGATGCATCAGTTGGAAACGACGGAGGAGGAGAA
>ML675611.1:39069704-39279880 GCA_007922155.1 Mesoclemmys tuberculata
TATTGGTCCCTTCTGACCTATGAGTCTATGAGTCTATGAGCTCTTGGGGAGGAGGCAGAGCCTGTAGGGCAATCTGGAACAAGCCTAGAGATGAGGCCTGCATGGGGGGTAGACTTCCTGTTCCTTGCTTACTTCTGTATTCCCCAAGCTAGCTTACCATGCTGAGGAAGAAGTGTGCTTGCCACTGAGAATCAGAAGGGAATCTTGTTTCACTTTTGCTTCCCCACTGGGTAACAATAAGAAGTATGTGCTCCATAGGGAAAGTTGCTTAGACAGCCTTTCTGGGTAAAGGGGTTAAAGTATGGGAAGCTGTTTTTCCCTGTCTCGTCCCACCATCCCAACTCTTCAAAAACAAAACATGGCAATTTCCAAGCAATGGTAGAGTGCGGTAGGTCTTTTGCTTTCCTTCCAGGTTCTGTGTCTCCAGGAGGTGCAGGAGAATCACTACTGGGAACAGCTGGAGCCAACGTTCAGGATGATGGGTACGTCCCAATCTTTTTGCTATGTCCGGAGCTCCAGGTTTGATTGAGACTGGCTGAGAACATTCCATACTGATGTCTCCTGAGCTATGCGGGCTGTTTACAGAAGTAGTCCCTACCACAGGTTTTGATGGTTACATTTCTGAAGCTACCTGCATCCCTTCAAGTGTTGTTCCTGTTGTGACCAATTCTTCCCTAGATTGGGAGATGAGAGCAACAAGACTCATCAGGAGTCTGGTTTATGTGGAGAGAACAAAAGAGATCTGATGGTAAATGATGGCTAACACAACAGAACTGCCTACAAGGGCATGAGCCAGCGGAAGAGAGATTGATTAGAGCATCCCTGGTGGTATAATTAGAAGGTATGGGCTAAAAGCGAGCAAGAGAAAAATTCAAACTGGGTATCAGGGAAATCTTCCTGCCAGTGAAGTCTGCTAGGCTACAGGACAGTCTCCCAAGGCGAGTAGTGGGAGCTCCGTTTGTTCTGTTATTTAAATCCTGCAAAACAGATTTCGTGTACTTTGCTCCGTCTAACTAAAGGGGAGCCCAGGCTCCTAGCTGTTTGGGCCCTCTTGATGGGTGGTGATTTCTTTACAGGCTTTGTGTGCTTATACAAACGGAGAACAGGAAAAAAGACAGATGGCTGCGCAGTTTGCTACAAGCACAGCAGGTTCCAGCTTATCAGTGCCAGTCCTGTAGAATACTTCCGGCCTGGCCTGGACGTCCTCAACAGAGACAATGTGGGATTGGTTTTGCTGCTGCAGCCTCTACTCCCAGAGGGTGCAGGACAGAAGGCAGCCAGCCCCCTGTGTGTGGCTAACACTCATGTGCTATATAACCCCCGCCGAGGAGATATCAAACTTGCACAGATGGCCTTGCTGCTAGCAGAAGTTGACAAGGTTGCAAAAACTATTGAGGGCAGTTACTGTCCTATCATCTTGTGTGGAGACCTGAATGCTGTGCCTGACTCCCCGTTGTACAAGTTAATCCGGAATGGTCAGCTCTCCTACCATGGGATGCCAGCCTGGAAGGTAGGTGTTGATAGGGATTGGCATGGAACAGCGTTTTAGATTGCAGGGAATGGAGTATCTATGTAATTGTGTCTCTGATCACTGTTATAAGGCTACTTCCTCTTATAAAGAATGAACCCTACTCAGCATCAAATTCATAGGCATGTAGTAAATCTTGTCCTGTGTTCCTAACACCAGTGGCAGTTAGTGAAGCAGAGAGAATTTTTAAAATCTTGTTTTCTTTTCACAACTGATGCAGCTTGTTTGTTTGTGTTAGCTCAGATGGTGAAACTGGACTGATTAGTTCATGATTCTCCACTCATCCATCTCTGTTGTACTTGGGTGATAGTTAATGTAGGCAGAGGCCAAATCCATATTCATGGAAATATTATCTAAATGTTGGGCCTAAAACTAGTTCTGTTCCTGAAATATACACACACGCAAGCACTTCACCTCTACGTGTACTCTCTGTGGTGATGCATCCAAACACATCAGCTCACACTCAAGCACTGGCTTTCAAAATGGTCTGAGAAAAATATTTCCAAGAGAAATGTCCTTTTTCTTTCCCCCCGCTTTTACTAGTTCCATGTTCCCCAGCTTGTAACCGCACTGCAGATTTACATGATACTTATTCTGTGTAAGCGGTTATGCTGGTGGTTTGGCTCTGTGTGAGTGCTGGTATTTGTTCTCTTTGAGCATGTTGTGCCTGTCTCACCATGAGGTTTCTGCTTTGTGCATGTTGCTGGATTGCTTTAACCATTTCCTCCTGGTGCTTTGTTCCCCTCACTTCTACCTTATTATCTTTACGCAGGTTTCTGGACAGGAAGACTTCTCCCAGCAGCTACATCAGCGGAAGCTGCAGACCCCACTCTGGCCCAGCTGTCTGGGTATAACAGAAAACTGCCAATATATCACTCTTTGTCAGCCAAAGAAATCAGGTGAGCTGTGGTGTGAACGTTCACTGATGATTATTGGGTGGATCTTGCGCCTTCTCATTGATCTGCAGTCTCCACTCTTGGCAGGACATTGGCACAACCTCTGAGGCAGAGCTGGGGAATGTGCTGCACCAGGCACTCTCCTTGACAAGGATTCTCTTCTCTCAGAGTACCTGATTTGAAGTGTATCACTTGTCTGCCCCATAACTCATCTCAGCCTGGCTTTCTGCCATCTTCCTGCACTTGCTGGAAGCTGAGTGTCTCAGTTGTATATAGGATAAGCTTGAAGGGCCTTGTCTTTCTCTTCAAAGCGCTATGTTCTGTAAAGCCCACTTAGCCTCTCACTTTGCTCTCCAGAGATGCTTCAGCATATGGAGCCCAGGCCAAAGCGTTCTTAGCGGAAGCTGAATGGATATAAATGAACTCCCTAGAAACCAGGCTGAACCCATATCTCTTTTTCCTCCTTCAAACGGGTTTCCACAAACATCTGTGTCATAAACACCCCAAATGCCTTTCTTAGAAATTGACTGGTTTCTTGCCACTGTATACCATTAGTTGGGAAGGGGAAGCTCTGAATTTGTGGTGCTCCCATATACCACAGTGATGAGCACATCAGCAATAGGTATTGGAGTTGCTGGGGTGCAGTCTAGACTGTCTTTGCCTCTTCGATCACAATGTCTGTTCTGTTCTATATTCAGGTTCTTGTGTCATGCCCATCACCATGACATTCATGTACCCTGGTAGTGGTTTTGGCATGGAAACCTAAAGAGATAGCTGACATATTGGTTATTTCCTTCCTTTGAACTGGCTCTGCTCTGCAGACAGACACAAGTACAGCCGGGACTTCCTGCTGCAGTTCCGTTTCTGTGATGCTGCCTGTGAACGACCTGCAGATCTGATTCTGCTGGAGGGTGTGACAGACGTTAAACCAGGTACTGGGGCAAGTTCTCCCCACTTCAACATCTTTTCTGCAGGTATAAGTTGCCTTTGGCAAGACTTGAAGTCAACAAGTAGAGACCAGCCTTTGCTTGTTGTAGGCTGGATGAGCCCTGGAAAAGGCAGGGATTGGGGGAGGTGGGAGCCTGCAATTGCGTCATATTCCTGTGGTCACAAGTGGATTTGATAAGGGCTCAGCAGCAGCTCTCAGCTGTTGACCTGCTTCGTGTATAGCAAGTCTTGATTTGCTGACGTTTGTGTTTTACTCCCTGTGTGGTGGAATGGCAGAGAGTTCAGTCCATTTTCTACCCTCCCTTTGTTCTGGAGAGGGGTAAGTATTTCTCTATTCTTCTTGTGCTTCCAGCTTCACTGGAAGAAGTAGGAACCTGTTGTGGTGGCACCTGAGCTGCTTCAGTGCTAATGTGTTTTGGTGTCAACTCGTGACCACGTATTGGCACTAGATCTGCTACTATTGCTCTGGGTCTTTTGACATGTTTGGTTCTGTTCTTCCCATTCCCCACCTCCTCTGGGCTGGCAACCCATTTTATGATCCCAATTGTGTGCCTCTCTGCGTTTCTCTGACAGTAAAGGTTTAGTACAGGCCCACTGGTTCAGCTGCTGGGCAGTGATAACAGCCACAGCTCAAGGCACAGGAGCTGATTGACCTGAATAAGTTGGTTGCACTGACTTGTTGCCAGGATTGGCCCACGGACCTTTTTTTTTGGGGGGGGGGATGAGGGGTGGGGAGGGGGAGAAAGAATCTGCCTTTGTTTCTAGCACGTTATCAACGTGCTACTCTTTCAGCACCACTAGGCCTCCTATTTGAGACCAGAGCACTTTTCATTCAGCTTTGAAATCTTGCCCTGACTTCCCAGCATATAATGTCATTCCTGAGAGTGCTGGTATATGAGGTTATCTTTAGCATACAGAGGGACTGTTGGGGCAGGAGTAAGAGACCTTTTGGGTCCTGGGAGTAGCTTTCAAACTCAAAATGAGCAAACTGCTCCAGGCCCAGTGGCATATCCAATTGGAATCTCTTTGCTCCTTTTTAGACCGTCCTGCACATTGGCCCAAGCATCTCTCCATAGTGAATGATCCCGATCCAGAGCTCTTCTTCCCAAGGTAATCTGGAAGGATGGAGGCTTCAGCTGGGCCCCATGAAGCTAGTGGCATCCCTCCTTGGAGTGGCTATGGTGGGGTGCTTGGAAGCTAAATTAATGCAAAGGTTTAAATAATTCCTTGGTCCCTTCTCCCAGACTAGGAAAAGAAACTCACTGGGTTGGGAGAGTATCAGACAGAAAAATCTGTCTACAGTTAGTCAGATCCACACCAGGCTGCATTAGCAGCTGGGAGCTGCCATGTCAACTCTGGGTTGGTGCTTACAGGTCAGGAATGCAGTGGGTTGGCAGAACTCTGTGTTGGTGGTGAGGGAGCATCTCCAGCACCTATCCCAGTGGTCCCCAAAATGTTTAGCTTACACCCCCCTTTTACCTCTGTCTTCCACGTGCCCCTCATCCCGCTTCCCTCCCAGCTGGACCAGGGAGCAGGGCCACGGTTTGGGGGCCAAGGCTGGGAGCAGGCCACAGTTGGGTGCTGAGGCTGGAAGCAGGGCTGCGGTGGCCAAAGGCCGAGTTGAGAACAGTGACCAGGGGCTGACACCACAGCCCTAATGAGTTGGGGACCGAGGCTGGGAGCAGGCCCCTGGTGCCTGAGGCTGGGAGCGACTGGGGGCCGATCAGGGCTGTGGTGGCCAAGACGGAGAGAGAGACCACAGCAGCCGGGGCCAAGCAGTGAACAGTAGCTGGGGGTGGGCCGCGGCAGCTTGCAGCCAGGGTTGGGAGCGGAATCAGGGATCAAGCCGGGAACCACAGCCTGTGGCAGGGCTGGAAACCGAGGCCGGAGCCATGGCTAGGGGATGGGGCCAGAGCAGGGTGGGTTGACATTCCCTCCCCACCCCCCATGGGAGCAGGCCGGGCCCTTCTGCACCCCCCATGTTCCTCTGTGCCCCCCCAGAGGGGCGTGCTGCACTGTTTGGGGACCTCTGCCCTTTCCACTCAATGCCTTAGTAGAATTGGCATTAACAGTCCCTTGCAGATATGAGCATTAAAATATATTGAAAAATAATGTATAAAAATAGTTTATAAACAGCTGCCTCAGATTCCAGCACTGAGCTTTGCATCCCCTCTCCCATAATGAGGGAATGTGGGGTCTGTTTCTTCTCTGCAGGTCTCCAGGTGTTATCCAGCATGGGCTTAATCTGACTTCTGCCTATAGCCACTTCTTGACCCAGAGAGGTCTCCCTGAGGTCACAACCATGCCCATGGGCCTTGGAGCTACAGTTGATTATATCTTCTACTCGGCAGAGCCCATTGAAAATGGGAAAAAAGGGGGTGAGTGTGATAACGTAGGGCTTCCTGAAAGCTTATTCCCACCTTACTAGGAGGGAGCTGTGTGGTACAGCAAAATGGAGCTCCCCACGGTGGGGAGTGTATCTCTACCATGCCAGGAGTGGCCACTGGATGTGGCAGCATGCAATTTCTGGGATCTGTGTCCTGTGAGGGCTGAGTTATATACTGTGGAGAAATGCTTTCCTCTCTAGTTGGGGTGACAAGATCTTTATTTCATGCTGTTGAGGCAACACAACAGTTCTGCCTGTCCAGGCCATAGTCTTTAAGGGGAAGTCAAAGTAGAATGGAATGTTACTTTCTTGTTGCCCAACACTTTGCCTTGAGTTCACCTAGCATATGCCCTGGACCCATCCCTACAGGCAGTTGGCATTGAGATCTGGGGTCCACTGGCCTGGTAGTTTGTAGAGGCACCATAGTCCACCCGTAGGAGGCACCTCACTTTGCTTCCCAGTGATACCCCCTCCAAGCATCACACTATTTGAGGCAAGAGTTGATTTGATGAAGGGTGCAAGTAACTGCATCCAGCCCCCACTCCCTCAGCTGAGACCCAGCTCTTTGGGGGTGGAGTGGGCATAAAGCGTGAAGAGTCTCGTCAAGTCAAAGTTTGTTTCTGCTGAGCCAGTGGCCTGATACCGTTAAGGCACGTAACTTTCACAGCCAATGGTACACAAGTCTCTTCAAGTAGAGCCTAATTAATCTCTGGGAATTTGAGTGCAACTAGCTAGAGTTTCCTTGAGAACAGCTGCATGATGACTGCAGTGTGTTGGAGCTCCTGTGTGTGCCAGTGCATGAATCCATATATCAGAAGCAATTAGGGTACCTGTTGCTGTGGTATCCAGGCATGAAGAGAGACACGTTATTTTGTAAAGGTTGTCTGTGTGGACACACCTTTGTTTTCTGACTGTGTAGCGTATGTTTTCTTCCCTGCGTTTGTGCAGAGTGTTTGAGCATGAAGCGCCAGTCTCCATCTGACATGTCCTTCCCATTCCCTTGCCAGGTCGCAGGCTATATCGAGATGGAACCCTGAAACTGCTTGGCCGCCTCTCTCTGCTCTCTGAAGATGTCCTGTGGTTGGCGAATGGCTTACCCAATCCCTTTTGCTCATCTGATCACCTCTGTTTGCTAGCTAGCTTTGGCTTAGAGATTTCCAGTGCCTGAGAGAGGGGGATTGTCTGGGTCCCCTCAGATGAGCTGGGCTGCATGCGGAATACAGAAATTGTGCATTCAGAGCCTCAGTTGGCTCATAGGAAACTTCCCTTCCACTTCCCCATGTAACAGGAGCATAAGGAGTCCAGGAAGTTTGAATCCTTCCCTGCATTGCTACTCCATGGGACTCCACTGTTGGCTGATGCCCAGTTGTTCTCTGGCTGTACCATCTCTTAAAGTGACCCTGGCAATTAACTTCCTTACCTGTTCGGTCCTGCTACATCTGGCAGATATTCTAGCAGTGATATTCTAACGCTACAGGAGTCAACATGATTCCCTCTTGTTTACTTGTCTCTGCGCACCATTCCTCAGTGAGCTGGGCAAGATAAGGTACAGTTTTGAGACTAATGTGGGGTGCACACAACCGTCTTCTGCCACACCAAAATAGTGATTCTTCTTAATTTTTTAGCAACAGTGTATGGAATGTATTACCTTTGGATTAACCCAAGCAGCCCTTGTGCCACCTGTAACATAGACAGGAGTAGGGTTGATGATGGCACGGAAATGGAATTGAAGTAGCCTTTACCTAGTGATACCCAAAGACAGTTTCTCTCAGATTCACCCAGCTCTGAACCCAGCACACACATCAGGAGAGTGAGTTTGAAGTTTAAAGAACTTACCATAAGGAACTTTCTATTGTTATGAGACCACTGGGCCAATAATGTCTGACACAGGACTCAATGGAGGTGCTAGTTGTGCAGAACAATCATAGGGGATCCTGGAACTGCCACAGCAGAAATCTGAGATCCTTGGAAAGGCTCCCTTACTGCCTTTCTGGCTGTCTCAGAACAGTCCCTCGTTCCTCTTTTGCGCCTATAGGTGACAGAGAAGGATTTGCTTCAGCCCTTCCTCGGGTTTTCATGCAGGAGGAGCATTGAATAATTCTGGGCTGGTAAGAATGTGAGAGTGCTGAGGGGCTGTGGTCATAGGTGCTCCTAGAACAATGCTAGAGAGGGGGGAATAGCTGCTTTCTCTTCCTCCTAGTAGGCAGTTCATCTGATCTGTCCTGAGCCTTGACTACTACAGTTTGCAGCCCAGAGGTCAATAGCCAGCACTTCAGTGTTCTCCTAGCCAAACATGTTTTGTTTGCACATCATGGCCCTGTTCCAGAGCCTACCCTATAAAGATAGGTGAGCTGACAGGAGCTGCTTCTCTCTCTCTTTGACTTGGAGGCCCATGGCTTTGGAGCTAAACCTTCAGTACTTGGATCCTATTGTAGCCTCATTGTCACGTGTTGATATAATTACTGGTCAGCAATGGCTTGTTACTAGTTCTTTTGGGGGGTTTTTGGTGCTGGACCCCACAGGTCAGATTCCAGAGCTTGGCCTGACTGTTGGTGCTCAGTATTTATCAATGAGTTATGAGAAGAATGTTAGCAGAAGAGTTCTTCACCCTTAAACTCCACTTCTGGGGCTGAGAAATGTCCTGCCCCCATCTCAGCCAGCTTTTGGGAGATGAGAAGCTTGAAATAACTTTAACTGGGTTGTTTTGAATAATGCATTGGAGAGGTTTGAGTGTTTTAAGTGTTACTTTCTTAAACATCTTACTTGAAAAATAAAATTTTATAATTTCAGAAAAAATGCACTGTAAAAGTGACTGTTGGGGCTCCTGAGGGCAGAGCCCCCTTCCCTTTGGGGTCTGGTTACACTTCTGTTGAACTACGAGGTTTTGTCAGCTAGTTGTGTGGAAGAGGGGAGTGGGTTTTGGTATTAGCCATGCAATGGTTATGGCAAGGAGAGGTTGGGTCTAGCTCGTAATCTGTGTAAACCAGGTATCACATCAAACAGGCCACCAAAAGTCTCAACCCAAATGCCATTCTGGCATAGCCTACTTGGGCTGTTGTAAAATAGCTTCAAACAAAGTGAGCTCAACTCCTGAACCTTTGTTCAGGAGAAGCTGTTGCTGGTTCCTAGAGCCTCTGTCCAATCTTCAGGTCGTCTGAGCCAGACCTTTATTGTGCCCCCTTGTTATCTTTACTGTGGGGTAGGGGAGAACTGTACTTGTATGTCTTTTTCCTCTCATCCCAAGCTGTTGGGAATGATGCCTGCATGTGTATGACTCACCCCATTGTTGTTATGATGTGGGAAGTGGGCGAATAGGATTCTATTGTTCATGCTGTCCACAAATCTGTTCTGGGGGAGTAGGCTTGTACAGGAAGATCCACAAAAGGATTTAGGCATTTAAGTCCTAGTTTTAGGCACCACTGCAATCCACAATGCCCCGCTTGGCTGCCGCCTACCCGTGCAGGTGCCTAAACTCAGTGCTGAAACTTCCATTGTAGAAGTTCCTCAGGCACCTCTTTCTGCCACTGGACAAGTGAACTGCTGCCTGATTGGGTGCTATCTCACACTTGAGCCCAGGGCGAGCCACAGTGAGGAAGAGTGTCCTAGTCACTGAACTATTGAAATATTCCGATCTCTCCTATTGAAGCTGGTCCACTTTAATTAAATATTAGTTAGGCCAGAGAGCTGACTTTGGTTAACAAAACTCTGTATTGGGGATCAAGCCTGAGAATCAGTCCATAGTCCAGAGCATTCCCTTAGAGGTGGAAGATCCCTGTTCAAATCCTTTCTCTTCATAAGATAGAGGAAGGAATTGAACATGGGTCTGCCACATCCCTGGTACCTGAGAGTACCCTGACCACTGGGCTAAAGGTTATAAGGGAAGTTGGGGCTGCCTTCTTGCTCCCTTTCCCTCCCCTCCCCTCCTGTCCCTAGTTGTTCTGTGTAGAGTTAGGCACCAGCTTAACTCATTCTCACAAAAACAGTTTTGGCACCTAAGATGCCTGACTTCAGGAGACTTCCCAGCTGTGGATTGCCAGCAGAGCTAGGTGCCTCCCTGTGCCCTGGATTTAGGTGCTAAACTCTGTGAGAGGGGCAGGGTTTAGGACACACCCTCCTCATCAGCATCTCCCATTGGCTGGCTTAGGGAGCTCCTTGTGTAGGGTGCTGGCATTTGTGGATCAATTCTTATGGCCTGTCTCTCCCTATTCACTGTACAGGGGGCCTGACTCAGGGTTTGTGGATCCCATTGTGGTTCAGTGATGTTCTAGGTTTCTAAAAATTAGGTCTTGCAGTACCTAAGTCCCTTTGTGGATCTAAGCCAGGGTTTCTCAAATGTGGCCACTAGAGCTTGCTGCAGACATTTAGGGCTGGTGCATATGCTCTCTACAGGGAAGGAATCTTCAATGCCGCAGGTAGCAGGTGAGTTCCCAACCCACCTCCCAGGGTTGGGCTCCAGCCCTTTCCCCTTTCTCTCCCCCCCACCTTCAGGCACGGGGCTCTGGGGGCAGACTCCAGCTCCTCCCAGCTCCCTGTAGGGGGGGGAAGGGTCTGGGCTTCAATTTCCCGCCCTGCCAGCTTCAGCTGTGAGACTCTGGCAGCAGTCTTCAGCTGCCCCCTGGTCTTTGGGTCTTTGGCTTTGAGTTTAAGCCCTCCGTGCCTGGCTTCAGCCACAGGGCCCCAGGCTGCAGCCCGCCCACCCAGCTTCATCTCTCGGCTTCAGTCTCGGATGACAGGGATTTGGCAGGATCTTACTGGGTCAAGAAGCATGGAGTAGGGTGGGCCTGGGGTGTGAGGCTGAGGAAGGGAGCTCGAGACAATGTGGGGGAGAAGCAGCAGGGCCTGGGGCCAGTGGGGGGATGGGATGGCAGTGGGGGGGCAGTTGGGGTTCAGGGGGATGGGTGGAGGGGTGAAGGAATATTTTAGGAAAATTTGTCAGCAGCCACCAGCAAGAATTGGTGGCTGCACTCTGAGGCCACCAAAAATTAGTTGTGAGAACCCCTAGGCATAGTTGTGGTCACTTTTGTGTATTTATAATGTATCACTTGCCCCAATTTACATTGGTTTGGGGGGGGGGTGTTTGGTGGGGTAAATGTAGTCATGCACAAATTCCCGTAGCTGATTGGTCTAATGGTTGTGTTAATTGCTCTAATCTTCTTCTTTTAACTTCTTTATAATGAGGTTTCTCTATTTATGAACAAACAGATTTATGTAACCCTTTCCCTGTGAACCTTCATTCCTATGCCTATTCCTATGCACTTCATTCCTATGCACTAACATGCTCACAGGCTGGAAACACACAAAAGGGGAAAGACTGCAAGTTGGTACTTAGGGAGAAACCCACTGGAAAACTTCAGCATTCAAAACTAATGGGACAAAGTGCAAAGTATTGTAACTTAAAATTGAAGCGGGCAGTTACAGCTGGTTGCATGCAGAAAGCTAAGGTTGCAGAAATTTACTTCAAAGACTCTGTCTTAGATTCTAATAGATTACAAGAGTATATATCTGGCGTAATTCCACTGCCTTCAATGAACTCTGGAAATCCAGATTTTAACCACTGTAATTGATATAAGAATCTGACTAACTATTTAAATACCTTAATCTTTTTTTTTAAATAAAAAAGTTAAGCACTGAAATGTTTCTAAAGCTAGCCACGACCCAAGAGGGACTCTTTAAATTTGAGGCAAAAAGATTTGCGTTCTTGTGCAGCCTTCTTTGGACAGCTCTAACACCTGAAATTTCTGAAGGTAGAAAGTTTAAAATTTGCATGGAAGTAGCCCTCATTGAGAAGTGCCTTTGTGTGTTTTGCTGAAAATATCATTTAGTGCAGTTGCAGTGCGAATTCACATCTTTTTTTTAAATAAATACACCAACACTTGGAAAGAATAGTGTGCCCTGTACATTGAATGAGTGTGTGGAGCCCTGCTTCATTCACTGCATAGAAAAGTGTTAAGGGAGCTGCAGATTTTCTGTTCCCTCCCCTACAGAGTTTAGGACTTTCATAGGGAGTTAGTTCCCTAAGATACACAGGGGAGAGAGGGCTTGTGGGAGCCCCACTGAGTGTGCACCATAGGTGGGACAGTATTTCATTGGTGTCCCAGCCAAATTGTAGTAGATTCTGGATGGCTTTTATTCTTTGCCATCCCTTTAAGTGGTGAGGGGAGGACACCTAGGAAATTCTATTTTAAAAAACTAAGGTTTCATAACTGTGCACTCAGGTCAGAAAAGGCCAAAGCTGAGGCTGCAGGTGCAACCTTAACTCTGGTGTCTGTGAGTTTCCATGCAGTTTTTTTAATGACATAGTTCTGAAATAATACCAGGCAATTTATCTTCTGCAACTTTGTATATATATGATGTATGGATTCTGGATGTGAATAAATTATACATTAAATTATATATAGTGTCACTAGAAGACACAACACCTATACAGATGTAGGGGGTGGAAATAGCATTATACAGTATTATTTGAGACTAGCATGTGGGGAGATATTTAAAGATTGTATTGTAACAAATAGTTGGTTGCAGCACCAGTTTTAAGGTTCCATATATAGCCTTAACTTAAGCTCTTCTTGACCCAAATGCTTAACCAGGCAACAGTAACATTCGCCCTGCATAGTTCTTTGCTGGATTATGAATGGGCCTAGAAATCAAACTATGGTAATCAAATCATGGCAGGAGCAGAAGGGTAGGAATACCTTCCATTTGTTGAAAGTGAGAGGGAGGGAGGAAGTGGTGAGGGGAACAAGAGAGTCCTGCTGTGGTCCTCTGATGTGCTGTAGTGCTGAAGAGTGTCAAGGCCCTTTTCTGTCTGAAGACTAGAGAGTTTTGGGTGAGCCTCCATGTTTCTTGTTATGAGCTAGTTCAGCTGCAGGAAACCATCGTGGCCGGGGAGGTGTGTTCACAGTGGCTAGATAATCATTTTGATTGTACAACAGCTTTTAGCATGTTCTGAACATGTCCCATTTTGATAGTAAAAGCTGGATTCTTTCACCTACCCAAAAAAACAAGTCTCTGATCCCTTCACCAAGTGATATTCCTTCCAAACCAACTCCACAGCCATATTGTTTTTGAAAGAGAGACACAGACAACATAAAAGGGAAAGGAGAGAAATGGGGGAACAATTAACTGAGCACTGGCTGCTGCTTGGGATCTTTCATTCTCTACCTCTCGTATTTTAGGCACCTGGCCTGGCAGCAGCATTCACAGGTGTTGACAGAACTGCCAAGTGCTGTCACCTGCTCAGGACAGGTGTGTGTTTCTGCAGCAGCTGGATTTAAGCAGTTAGAAATTATAGGAGAGTTCTTGGGTTCGTAAGAAGCTCCTGAGTTATTGGTGTAAGAAGAGTTTCTTAAGATACTCAGCTTGGGTTATCAGGGCCATTGCTACAAGCAAACATTGTAACAACTCTAAACCCCATGCTTGATTTCTTCGTCAAGAGGAGAAGAGGAAAATAGAGTGTTGAGCAAATAGGAAGGAAGTCTGTAAGCAAAAGGAAAAGACACATACGTGCACTTTAAAAATATGGGGACAGGTAATGGTTTCCATGACACACACTCTTACTGCTCCAGGGCCATATTTTCCACAGCCTTTTCCTGACACAGTGGAGGAAACACATTACTCCAAATTCCCACTGAGGATCTTTCTCTAGACTTCTGTTATGGCTGACTGGTTTTACACTTGTAAAAGCCTTTCCAAAAAAAAGTTTCTTAATGTAAAGAACAGGCATGTGCCTCACCACAATGCCCCCAGCTGTCCCTCTCTAGTGACTGACCTAGTCTCCAAAAGCAATCACTAATGCATTGGGGCTGCAGGGATGCCTTTGAATTGAGGTACAGAAATGAGTTTCCCTGGGAAGAGAATGCAGATAAGTAGTACAGGACATAGATCAAATCAGTTTTGTTTCTTTTGGGTTATTCTTTTATACAGCAGACTGAGAAGGGACTGCAAGAGCAGAATCCAGCCTCGCTGCCTTATGGCTTAATTGACTGGTTAAGAGCACCCTCAGCTGATGGCAAAGCTTCTCATGCACCATGGGTTTTAGTGAGCAGCCATTACTGAGAACTATCCTCCCATTCCCACAGATATATTTGGAGACAGAGCAATGATTTCAATAAACTTGTTTGGAATCTGGTGCAGGAAACTCCTTATCAAAGTGAAGCCATTTTAAAGAATCTCAGAAGTGGTTGCTATGCCTACTGGATTTAGCAGTGCCCTTTTGAAGTTTTTGTTTTACTTGCAACGAGTGGGTTTTATATGTCTCTAGGAGTACAGGAGAGGGATGGGCAGCTTGCAGCCTGGCTTGTCTGAGGTGGGGGCTGCTGCTCATTTTGGTCTTGATTTTATCAGATCTTAGTTTGACTAGCTTAAGTTTGTTTTTTGGTTTTTGGTTTTTTTGCTGTACCCAGGAGGGGCTTATACAGAAAATGCTTTCCCTTTATGGCCAAATACTTTGGTGTGAAATTGAGTGAGAACCCTAAATGTGCAGAAATGAAGCTAGGAACTAGTATTGGTAGCTTGTGAGCTGAAGGGGGTCACTAGTTGAGGGGTAGTATGATCTTGTATTTTGTGTAAGGGACTGGGACCTCCCATGGTTTAATCCCAGCTGTATGGCCTTGGGCAAGCGTCTTTCTTGTTCATCCTCTCTGAAAACTAACATTCAGCCTGACTTAGGGTGGCTGTAGAAATTAACCAATGTTCAAGTATCATTAGTAACAGTCTAAAAAAGATTGGGGGCAGTGGGTGCTTCACCGAGAGGAATGGGTATTGGCAGTGTTAAGTGAAATGGCACTGTAGATGGTATTTATAGCAACTCCAAGCTCTGCTTTTGAAAGGTCTTTTCTCTTAAGCTCTTGTGAATCTTGAATTGGTAGTGGAGGGGAATGTTGTAGTACTTCTATTCAGTACACGAAGCAAGAGATGTCTGCCAGTGAGTTTGCTATAAACCCTTCCTGTGCTAACACCATGAGCCTGAAGGTTTATGGTGAGGTCTCCTTGGGGAGGAAGGACACAGCCATGGCTAGCCAGGGGGCTTATCATCATTACATTTAATATTGTAGTAAGGCTTGCTCATTGAGGCAGAGCTTATTTCAGTTTAAAGGGACAGTTGCAAGTTCCATCTTGCCCTGCTGGGCCAGGAGCAGGAAGACTTGTGGTATTTCTCCCTCTTTCATTCCTGTACCAGCTGTAAGCTTTCTTCTCAACATGTCTGCGCTCATGTACTACTTGCTGTTACTCAGCTCCCTACAGTTAAGCTATACGCTCTGTATGAGACATACTAAATAAAGTTGGATCCTCACTCTATGGGAAAGGGACAATTTTGCATCTGCCTGTTCTTATTAGGCTACCTTGTGCTCTAAGAAAATTACCAGATGGACTGAGTTGGTGAGAACATATACTGCAGAAAGCCCTGGACTGTAGTTTAGCTTCAAGTTTGGTCAGCACCTGCTGCTCTAGTGAGAGCTGGCTGGATCAGCTGCTGAAGGTTGGTTAAAGAAAGGCCTGTCCTATCCATGGGAGGAGAGTTCTGGTGCTAGGCTATGGTACCCTTTGGACCACCACATCATTGTGAACAATTTGCCTCAGCTTGATTGTTAGTAGTATGAAGAGAGCCTAGCTGCTCAGCTCCTTTCCTCTGGTGCATTCCTGCTCTGAATGGGCTTCAGCTGGCATAGACATATTGACCAATCCAGAAGATGAATGAGAGGGGTGGTCTTCTGGGGTTCTTTGCCCTTCCGTAGAAAAGCCCACCTGCATCTATTCCCTGTTGGTGCTTGATTAGGATGCAGCATGTCTTTTCCAGAGAGCTGGCTTCACCCTATAGCCAGACCAGGAGAAGTTTAAACAGCAACTGTGCTTTGGTTTTACTGATCAACAATGAAAACAGAAGCAGTTTTCATTTTGTTCTCTGCACGAGGCAAGAGCTGTGCAGCTGGGAACTTTATTTTCTAGTGTAAAAGGACAAGGAAATACTGATGTGATACACAGGTGCAGTAAGAACTAAATCTAGATACAGGTTCTGTGTTGGCTACACAAGAACACAAACCCACAACTGGTTAATTACAAAACAAACACATTTGAAACAGTCCATGAAGAAAGAAACCCTTCATTTCTTGGTTGTATCAGAGATAAAATGTCAATGGTTCTGTTGCACCACATACTAACAGAAACAGGATAAATACTGACGTGTATGGAAGGGACGATGCAAGTCCCACTAGCACCATCTCAGCCCTGACCTGGAGGCTAGAGGGAAAACTCTGCTCTGCAGAAATACAGGAGATTCAGTTGCCTTCTTGGCCTAAGCTGGGTTGCTCCTGAGCAGATAGTGCCTAGACACCACCCTGAGGGAGAGTGGTTGTGATATGAATAAACATCTGTTGAGGAAACCACCAAGCATTTTGAACTCCCTACGGTGGCTCCACCTTGTTTTGGCAGAGCAGGAGCCATGCTAGAACAGTTGCTGACTTGAGTTGGATGATAGACTCCCTCCTGTGCAGAGCTTGTACATTAAGACAGGGGAACAGTGCAAGACTATTAGAGCACATGGTGCTGTTTCAATCAAGCAGACTTACAAGTAAGACAGAGGGAAAAGAGCAGGCCCTGTTTACGACTGTCCCCTGGATAGGGGGGGTGTTCTGGATACTTCAATCACAAGTGGCTAAAGCAACTGCCCCAAGTCAGCAGCAAGAACCTCGGGAGTTGGCTCAGGTCTACTATTTCCTATCTAGTCTGGATTTCTGTCCCTTTGCAATGTAGGATTCTTTTCTATGCTGTGGTTTCTTGCCCTCTATAAGTGACTATTTTAGGGAGGCTCATGTTCCAGTTTATAGCATACCATGTGTGACTAGCCTTTCAGGTGACTTATGGGGTCAGAGTTTTACCTGAAATACTATGACAACATTCTTCACATAAAGCAGCTCTGGTGACAGCAAATAACTCACCACACCCTCTTCTGCTACAGTGCAAATAACTTACTGCTCTTTTTTCTGCTCAACACAAACTATGTCCCAGACAAAGCTCTGGAGTCATCTACTTTAGCGGGTAGGGTACAGCATACACTATAGAGATGTGCTGTAAATACACAGTGGGTGGCACAAGGAATAGGATAATCACATCTGAACACACCCCCCAGCTATGCCAAGTAATGAAATGCACTAAGCTACTGCAGAGTGGTTTCGGAGCAACAGTGGAGACTCCTGAGAGTCAAGTATTGCATGGACTACAACAGAGACATGAGCCCACTTTTCAGCTGTCAGCCTGGTATATTTGTACCGGGCCAGAGCAGCCTAGGGAAGGAACACCTTGGTCTCTGCTGGATGTCTCATTCATTTTAAGACAGTTGTAGAATTAAGTTGTTGAAGGGTGTGGTACAGGAGGCCGTCTACACCAACACGACGAGGGTGTTAGAGCTGCATTTTGAACCCAGCATTCCTATTTTAAAATTGTCATGCTAGCACGAATTCAGCTCTTGTTAAAGGCCCTTTCCCAGTAGTCCTGCTTGACCATATATATAATGCAGGTATGGTCTAGCCCATGTACGGAGGCATTTCCTCTCCAAGGCTTTCAGAGCTGCATGGACTAAGAAACATAAGAGGAGAGACTGAAGAGGGATTTAAACACAACCTTCATCCCTCCTCCTCCCCCCCCACTAGTGATGTTTTTATAAGGCCTTATTAAAAGGACTCCAAGCTAGTGCTGGACAAAAACTTTGCCATGGACTCCACCCAGTTCACATTTTGCTCTGGAAACATTAAGGATTATGGATTGACCCAGCTCCATTGCCTTCATTCATGTGAATAGCTCTAAACCAGGAATTCTCAAACTTCTTTTTGTTGGGACCTCCTTTGAAAATATTTCAGGCTGGGACCCACCCCCATGCCATTCCCCACCACCCTTAATTCTGAGCTGCTGTGGGGGCAGCCTGCTTTCAGAACACCTAGCCAGCAGCTGCTACTGTCCAGCCACCCAACTCTGAAGGGCTCTGGCTGTCAGCCATGCACGAGGCTCACAGCCACAGCATGTGCAGGGGCTGACAGCTTTTACCCCCAGGCCTCCATAGTAACCTTGTGACCCCTTGAGGGGTCCCAACCCCCAGTTTGAGAACCCCTGCTCTAAACTTTTTTTTTTTAAACAGAGGTTTGGGATTGGAAAGGCCCATCTTCAGCCATAAACTACACCAGGGTCCCATCTTTGGGTCTAGCAGCCAGGCTACTATTGGGGGTTGAAGGAAATTGACCAGAGCAAGCAGCACAGGCAGAGGAGAGAAAAAAAACAGAATTGCTACTTAAGTTCATAATCTTACTTCACTAGTTATGTACCCAAGATTTATCATGGCAGTGGCTGAGCTGCACCAATACTCTTTGCCCCCAGGGCAGCAAGCTCCTGCTCTCTGTGATCTTTGCCACCTCAGCAGGTAAGGTGGCATTTATACTGAACCATTTATACAGAGCCACCTTCTGTAAGGGGAAGAGCAAGGTGCCATAATAGTAGCTTCATAAGTGCATGAGCTAAAGTGGGAATTTGAGGTTGCGGTGCCTTGAACATTCCAGGGTTAAGCAAGTGGCCAGGATGGGAAGGCCACATTACTAATGCTACAACCCAGTAGGGACAAAGTAAAGCTCTTTCCATCCTGGAGAGAGAGATGCTTGTGAAGGCTGCTCACGTGCATCAGATTCACTTGCTTCCTGGTGGAGCTTGTGCCTCAGGGGCCAAAGTTTGCCCCAGCAGCTTCTGGTAACCACCATTGAGAAGGGAGTGGAGGTGACATTTCCAGCCATCCACTGACAAGGCACCCATCACCACGTAGAGAGCTGTCCAGCAGCCTGTTTCCACATTACAACCACATGGGCATTTCCCAAACAGCCTGCCACAAAGGGAAGCATCCACAGCACCTCACAGGAAAGGAGACATCCCTCACGGAGTCAGTGACACGTATGGGGATAGGCTGCAGACCGAAAGTGTGTTAGCATAGTGGGTTAACTGCGTAAGAGGCCCTCACCACTGACAAGTTGTATTTTCATTAGTGATGCAAGTATTAATTAATCCAGGGCTTATTCCTCCTCTCCACAGGCACAGGGGATGGGAAAGGTGATGGTGTATTTCACTGCCTTGCTCCCCAACAAGAATGAGTAGCAAAATATACAGAAGTTATAAAAGCAGAAATCCCTCCACCAGAGGCAGAGGCCTATCCATTCCAATACCCTCCTTACTGCCCAGGAGCTTTGTGCTGGCTTGAGACCTTCAGCATAAGATAGGAAGAGGCACTGTGGATAAAATGCCCCGCTGTGTTCTTTGTCAGGCCAAAGGATTCCATGCAAAGCCTGAGCTCTGCTGGCCTGACTCGCTCCACCCCTCCCCGAATGGCAGCGGGAGCCTCCCCAAGCACCCTGTAGCACCTTCTCATCAACTGGCAGATCTAGTCTCTTAAAAACTTGTTTAAAAAGTGTCCTTCCTGAGCAGACAGACAGGTGACTTGTCTGGGACTCAAGGATACAGCTCTGGGGAGGCTTCACAGAAGTACATTGGAAGACCAGCCTTCCAATCCCACTTCCCCATGTCGAGCATGCTACAGGTGGATCCAGGTATCAAGTGTGGCCAGCAAGGAGTCCATGGAGCCAGGCACAAGGCATGGCTGTCTTCACACTCGGATTTGGTACCCATTGAGGTCTGGCATGGCTTTGGATTCGGCAGGCTTCTTCTCACCAGACAGCCTATAAACAAAGAGGGAAATAGATATTCAGGTGCATTCTCAACTTCTCCTCCGACAGGGTAACTCACATAGATTGAGAGGTGCCAATGCCAATGGCCTGTGATGGGACGTTTGATGGGCTGGGTTCTGAGTTATTACAGAGAATTCTTTCTTGGGTGTCTGGCTGGTGAGTCTTGCTCACATGCTCCAGGTTTAACTGATCACCATATTTGGGGTCGGGAAGGAGTTTTCCCCCCAGGGCAGATTGACAAAGGTTTTGGGGGGGTTTCGCCTTCCTCTGTAGCATGGGGCATGGTTCACTTGCTGGTGGATTCTCTGTATCTTAAAGTCTTTAAACCATGATCTGAGGACTTCAATAACTCAGTCATAGGTCAGGGGTCTATTACAGGAGTGGATGGGTGAGGTTCAGTGACCTGCATTGTGCAGGAGGGTCAGACTAGATGATCATATTAGCCCCTTCTGACCTTAGAGTCTATGTATGAGGTGCCAGCACAATAAGGGGAGTTTCATCCCCTTCACCAGATCCCATACTGTTGTGGGCCGGGGCGGGGCTCTTTACTCTTTATCTCTTTCTCCCAGAGAATGGAATATAGAGTGAGGAGCCCAGCATCTCCACTTGAGATATTTTCCTGGGAAGACAGATTTGGGATAGGCCTGAAAGCAGCCTCAACGATATACCAGGTCTCACTGGCCAACGATAGCAGTTTAGACTTCTCTTTTGCAGGTCATATTTGTGACCCACCCACATTAGGCATTAGATGGGGTTACCCTCCTCTACCTGCAGCCCACCCCAAATTCCAGCTATCATTTGAAAGTGGAAAGGGAGCAACTCATGTTATGAAATCAGTGTCTCAGGGAGCAGGAGAAAGTAGTGCCAGAGCTGAAAGGGAGAGAAAGTGAGGAGGGACACCAGTGCAGCTGAGAGACATCTTCCCAGTTATGGAGAATGCCAAGAGCGTTCTCGGAAATCTGCTTTATCCAAGGGTGTGAGGGGATGGAAGGGAAATCCTATAGCAGGACTGAGAAAGATTCTTCAAATAACCCATCTGCCAACCCCACTCACCGCCTCTCCCCACGGCTGTTGCGGCGGTGTGGACTGGACTGGCCGCGCTGTGGGGAGGACACATCTTTCTTCCTATCCTTGGTGGGAGATGGTGGCCCTGTTCCTTTGCCGATCTGCAGGACGAAAACAACAAGCAAGATGGGAGATAAGCCCGGGCTAACAGTGGCTGGAGAACACAAAACCCAAGGCACTTCATTGTCTGGAAAGGGGTGACAGTAGGATGAAGAAAATTAAAAGCTAGAAAAGAGAAGGTAGTGATGGACATTATGTATCTCTGCTGTACTGTACCCTGCGTGTAGAGTCTCAAACACACATTTCTGAGCAAGTATGTACCCTGGCTCATCTGTTAAGTGCCCAGCAGAACATACATGAGGACACAGGATTCATATTCCCATTTCTTGGGCAAGAGCTGTACCCTTATACACAGCATCTACACCTGCCAAGCGGAGAGAGGTCTGTGCTGCACTAATGCCAGGGTCTACAGAGAGGAGAATCCCTACCCCCCCCCTTTCCTGTCTTCCCCCCTCAACCCAACTCAGCAGGATCTGTACCTCCCAGCATACTAGTGCCAGGATCCAATTAAACGCCAAGGCTTCGGCACCAAGAACAAAATTAACACTCTCAGCTTCTGAGCAGCAGAAAGGTTTTGCCAACACCTCCCAGTTTCTCACCTTCAGCCTCATGTCCCGGGCATGTCTCTCAAGCTCCTTGCGGAAGTCCTCACGACCCAGTTTGTCAAGGTCCAAGATGGAGTGCTTCCACTCAATCTGCTCCACGCTGTGTGGGTCATGGGACACACAGTGGCCCAGCTTCACTTTTTTGAGGGCGTGCCAGCAGCGGCGATATGCCTCCTCATAGTCGAAGATCAGCTCACTCAGCGTGCGGAAGGTGGGCGCCTTGTACATGAGCTCCTCACGCCGGCTGATGCCCAGTGCCCCATAGCGGCCCCCAAAGTTCACCCCCAGCACAATGTGGCGGAAGTAGTTCCCTGAGAAGTGAGTTTTGAAGCTGATGGGGAAACGCTCCAGCGTGGGCATGTTGTTGGTGAGGTAACTGGCAATGTCAACCCATTCAGGAAACTAGCGACACCAAGAAAAGTGGTAAGATTCTTCCCTCCCCATCCCCCAAAACATCTCAGCCAGACTAGACTGGAAAGCAGATTCAATCTGGTACTTGTCACCAGCAGTGTTAGATGGGATTTGGTCTCCATGGCTATCACCAGAGCAGGTACAGCTCCAGCCCGCCATGAGACAACTTGACCCTGCCCTGGGATCAGCAGAATGCTGTCTCCACTCAGGCCTTCACTTCTCCAGCAAGGCGGCCAACAAACGGACGCCAGTTATAAATGGCAGTTTTGTGCTGCATGCACCTGTGCTGCGAGGAGCTGGGAGCAGGAGCAGGGCCACCATCTCATTTCACACTGGAAAAGTTAGCTACAGTGACCCTCACTATCAGCCTAGGAGGGATTGGACCCGGTGCCTTCTCTTGTGCCATTGTGGTTCCCCGACTGGCATTTCATAAAAACACCGCATCTGAAGACAATTAAGCTTCCAAAACCCACAGGCCAATCAACCTAGATTTCAAATGTTCCCCCATCACTGAGGCAACTCCAGTATTTAAAAGAGACATGGCCCCAGTTGGACTCAGCCTGGAAGGTCCTAGAGGAGATGTGCTTCCCAGGATTTGAGAGCATGGAGGGGCTAGCACAAGGCTGGGACTAAAAGCAAGCATGACCCAAGCCTACAGCTGGGGTAGTAGCCACTGTGCTAGAGAAGCAGACATCAGGGAGAGAGTCTGACAGGTTCCCTTCCGTGTCTGCCTGCATTGCAAAGAAGAAAGTGCAAAGTGATTTACAGTAAGTGAAGCACCCCCACTATGCAAAGGGGAGTGTCTGACCTGATGCTATTTCTTTCTTGTTTAATCCCCACATCCTCCTCTCCCTCCCCCAGTTATGTCCAAAAGGAACAAACACCCAATTCTAAGGAGTGGGAGAAAAGTGACCCTAAAGAACTAGTCCCGCTACTCAGGTACTCTGCTTGGCCCCTTGCAATGCACCAGCAGCATGGGAGAGGCATAAGGGAGCAGGGGGAGAATGCATTAGGGTGGGCACACATGCATGTTTCTAAGAGGAAAAGATACATTCCCAGGATCACAGCTTCCAGGCATTTGATTGGCAGGGCCTCTTTGGTCATTTCTTTGGCCAGGTCCATCAGCCTATTAGACAGCACAGGGGAGAAACAGACGAGGAGAATTAAAAGGCTTTGCATTGAGCAGGGCTGGTGAATTCAGTCCCCATGTGGCATATATGCAGAGCAGGTTGCAAGGAGAGAGGAAGAAAAGCATCATCAAGGTAGAAGGGAGAGGAGACAACCCTTTAGGAATAAATTAAATTCACACTCCATCTTTTGCCATTCCGCTCCAACACTGCTGCTGTGGAGTTTCCCCTCACTAAGCCAAACAGGATCTACACTTCGTGCCAGACTCTACTCTCAGCAGCTCTGGAGGCATTCCCTTTCATCTCATTGAAGCTCCTCTGGATTTATACCCATCCAACCAAGATAAGAAGCCTAGGCAGGAGGCCAAGTTCCAAAGAAACATTTGCTTTCCCACATATGAAGGCAGGGAAGGGGCCTGAAGAAGCACCGCTCAATCCAAGCCTCCCCGCATTGGTCACAGGCTGCAGAGCAGACTCTGCCCTGGTCGCATCGTAACACCTTTGGAATGCCCAAATACCCTCCCACACCTGCTGGCCTGGGCCAGCAGTAGTAATAGTTTGCTAACCACACCCTGGTGCCAACAAGAGGTCCCCAACTGTGTATGTAGAACCCTGGTGCACACAGATGATTGACTTCATCCTGTGTACGTGCTTGGGGGTTTACAAGGCACAGCAGTCCAAGGGTGTCCACCACCACCTCCTTCCTTCCCTACACATTTGTTTTTCTTTACAGAGTGTCAGTCACCAAAGGAGTCTAGCAAGTCCACATTCTGCACCAAACACACTCAAGGACTCTGGACAGCTAGAATTGCAGAGACATTTTGCCTTTGGAGAGCTTGTTTAAGGCAGGGCATTGTTTTACTTTACACAAAATCCACCGGAAGCCCATGATCTAGATTATAAATTAGAGGTGCTCAGAGACTGGACACCTCTGGCAAACAGTTTACTGCCCCTTGGCAACAAATCCAGCCCTCATGCTTGAATAAGGCTAAGTTGTGGCTCTGACCAACTGCATACTGAGCAGAGTCCAGCTTTTGTGCTAAACCTCCTCAGGAAGGACAGCACTGTGACGCTGAACAAAAGCCCTAGAATTTGGCCTGTAACTCTTGGCCGGACCCACTGCCAGGGGAGCAGGTAGCAGAGGTGGCAAGTTCCCCAAACAGGAAAGCAGGAGCATGGGAAAGGCTGACAGCACTTACCCGGTCAGAGGTCTGCTCTTCTTAATTTCAAAGAACTGTGTCCCAGTGTGATTGTACCTGGAGGAAGAAGGTTAAGGGGCCATGCAGATTGGAAGAGAGATGAGAAGCTAGAGTTGCCCACATACTGTAATCTGCCTGGAGGAATCTCTTTGTACCATCAAGGTGTAAGTTACTGTTCTCACAGGGACATCAGGATCCAGTAAGCAAAATACCAGCAAAGAGAAAGCATGTGTTTCCATTTGGTTATTCCTCCCACTTGCATTCTTTGCCACTCCATTTACTGCCTCCCCCCCAAGCCAATCTATTTTCCTCCCTATTCCCCAAGTGTCCCTGCTGACAGCACATTTTCTGGTCAGCCTCCTCTCCAACAGCACAGACTCCCCCCAGCACAGGACAGGGTTTCAACCAGCCCTCTCTTGCTGCTGCTTGTGGGTGATAATGACCAGACTAACGAAGCCAAAGCTATCTTGCTGTCATGCAGTCTGAGACCCATCCCAAGAGCAGCACAGTCCCAGGTTTTGCAAAAAAGGGTGCTGGTGGACTCCCTTGCCACCCTGAGTCAGGAGTGAAACTGAGATGGCTCCTTATTCCATCAGCAAGATAAAAATGCACTTGTGTTGCACATGCCCTCATCCTCCCCCCATCCCAGCATACAGACTTGCAAGGGTATGTAGGAGTCTTGTTCCCAGGCCATAATCACACAGGCAGCTCATACCTGCTTGAGAGTTGGTCATCCACCTGACTCACAAAAGCAGGGGTGACTATCTTGTTCTGGCCACCCTCAGAGCAGAGAGCACCCAATAAAATGACTCAGCATGAGGCCCCACTGCCAGCTCACCCAAACTTGGCAGAGGAGATCAGCATCTCTTAATCCCAGGTTCTAATCTGTCCCAGGCCCTGACTGCAGAGTTAGGCAGGCCCAGCAACTACGAGAGTCTTCAAGTAGGATGTTTTAAAAGAAACAGACACTTGAATTCAATGCGTCTGGCTGCAGGAGAACCTGCCACACATTAGCTTGGCCCTGCTCTCACATATGTAGCTGTGACAAAAGGCGTAGCCAAAGGAGACATAGTTGGGCAGGATTAGACTGAAACAGCAAAGCCACTCACTGTCACAACTTCAGTTTCCTGTTTTTAGGGAACAAGTTTCATTTCCCCTTCTGGCTGAATCAGAGTCAGCTGTTCTCTTATCATCAGCTAGAGGAAGGTCTCCTTGCTCCCCCTTCCTGGATCATCGTTCCTTGGTGTCCATGAGAATAGTAAAGGATACTGAAGCTCCCTGATGTAGCGCTGTATGGCTTCCAGGCGCTCAGGGATGGGGGTGGACGGCTGGAGCACAGGCACACTCGGTATGGGAATCTGAACAGGGAGAAAGCAGAGTGAGTCACAGAGCAGACGTCTCCGGAACCTGCCAGCCCCTTTGCTGAATGCACTGGCACATCACCATAGGAAACGCATTCCTCTGTAGCCCAAGCCTTTTTGCTGTCCACCTGAGATATTCCTTGAGTAGGTAGTCACTTCATTCTTCTCTCCCTAAGTTGACAAACTGGAGGGAATTCAGAGAAAGGGCAACACAGAGTTATTAGGGAGATGGAGGGATTGATTTTTAAAATGAAAAACTAAAAGAAAAAGTCTGCAGAACTTAGTGAAGTGACCACCAAGGATGGAAACAAAATAGTCTTCAAATTGGGTGCTGGCTGGTGGGTGAGTCTTGCCCACATGCTCGGGGTTTAGCTGATCGCCATATTTGGGGTCGGGAAGGAATTTTCCTCCGGGGCGGATTGGCAGAGGCCCCGCAGGTTTTTCGCCTTCCTCCGCAGCGTGGGGCATGGGTCGCTTGCTGATCGATTCCCTGCAGCTTGAGGTCTTCAAATCTCACTTTTGAGGATTTCAATAACTCAGTCATGGGTTCGGGGTTGTTATATATGTGTATGGGTAGGGTTTTGTGGCCTGCCTTGTGCAGGAGGTCAGACTAGATGATCATATTGGTCCCTTCTGACCTATGAGTCTATCTAAAGAGCATAAATCCGAAGGAGGAAGAGGAGCTCAGAGTGGTACATGGGTATAAGATGGAGGAACAGAATGAAAATGTAGACAACCTCAGTAAGAAATCTGCAACAGCAAGAAGTATCAGGTCATGGAATAGACTCAAGGGAAGGGGTGAAAGCCACACCTCTTGGCACTGTGAACAATAGAAACAAATTGGGAATGAACTTGCATTGGAAGGGAAACACTCGTTCAATGAAAGATAATGGAAAAACAGATTTGGTGTGACTCGGACAGGAAGAACTCTGTGCCACAACTTCCCTGAGCCTGCTAAGGACGATTACAAAGGCGGTTTTGTCAGTTCCGTTCTTCAGGGAACATGCTGTCACCCACCCCTTGTATAACAAAAAGTTAGACAGAGACAGTGCCCTCCCTCTGGTCCTTCTATAGTATTTGGTATCCGTCTTTAGACAGCAGGTGGCTCAGGGGAGAGGCTGTTTGTTGTGTACAACTCCAAGTACTGGCAGTATTTACACATTAGGGAGCTGCAAGGTGTTTTAAGCCTTTATTTTCTCTTGGGTATTTTGAATTTTTTTTATTGTCCAGTCTTAACATTTTCCCAATAAGTCAGTTTGATAAAGAAGTTATTTTATTACTGGTGCCCATTTCCCAGCCCCTGTCAGGGAGACAAACTGGGACTAGACATAAAAAACAATCAAGTGTGGTGCCAGCTGTTGTCTCCAGTGCCCTTTGTGAGCAAATACCTCACTTCAGTCCCCACTGGGAATGCGCAGAAACACCAGCTCCTTCCATCGCAACCTCACCCAGTAGGAGCCACTGCAAGGAAGGGGAAGCAGCAGATGCTAGATCCCCAAAAGCATGTGCTCCTATTCCGGGGGGGGCAGGAAGCCCCATGCATCATTCTTCAGAGAATCTGGCTGTCTCTGAAACTAATGCAAGCTATATTGATTTAGAAGCTATGAGTTAACATACTGAGTCACAGGAAATTATTTCCAAGCAGAACCAATGAAAGAGGTAAAGCCAGGGCAGGCCCAGCATTTAGTCTTATTTCATTTCTTCAGTGGGTGACTTCGTGCTGTGTTTATGCAGAGATAAACAGCTAAAATTAAGTCCCTGGGCTAAAGCAGGGCTCTGGTTAGATACATGTTAACAGCATACACTACTGGTTCCTTTTAGTTACTCCTCTCTCTGCTGCTGGAAACTGCTCCTCGCTCTCAGATCCCCTTTCCTTCTGGGCAACATGCAATACCCCAGAGAGACAGTGTAATGGAAACCACTTCACTGGCGGACTAGTTAACGTAGAAGCAGCATTGTAAGTAATTAAGCTGATGAAGTACAGGGTGTTCTGGCTCTCAGATCTGGGATTGCAGCCCAGACTGGACTATTGTTTCCTTGGAGAAGATGTGGGGAGGAATGAGAGAAGGGAAGGGATAAGGAACCTGACCCTCTCATCCTTGTGCTGACTGGATGGGTGGTGATAATACTTTGGCATTCTCTAGCATCCTCCATTCACAGATCTCAAAGAGTAGACAAAATTATCTTCACGGTCTTCAAGAAAGTGAATAGAAATTTATTTTAAACACAAGGGAACAGAGGTGGAATGCCTTGCCCGTGGTCACCCAGCAATTTGGTGGGATAACAATGCAGGTTTCCTGGGGCCCACTGCTCCAGTCACTAGAACACATGCCCCTGCAAGGCAGGCTTCCTAACCCAATCTCATCTGCCCTTACTTGGGTGGTTGGAATACATCACAGCACTCCCAGACTTGTACACACTGGGATATTGTATTAAACTCCTGCCAGACACAGCTGAGCCCCAACCCTGTCAGTAGTCAGTCAGTCTTGGGAAGGTGGCCTGGTGAAGATCTGAGATTTCCATGCATAAAATGAGTCAAGAAGAATGAAAGCAAAACGGGTGGAAGAGAGGCACAAACAGACCTACTCTCAGTGTTTTTAAAAAAGCTGTCTCTCGAGGTACTTATATGGTCCTATCGTAGTATCTGAGCTCTGGCTACTCAGACTGCTGCTGCCACCAGCAGAGGACTGAAGTTATTCAGATAGTGGATTTATTTAAAAATACCAACCCCCCCATAACTAAAGCTCAAGCACGCACATCCCAGCTTACCAGTCAGATATGCTACAATCCAGCTTCTTTTGCGAGGTGTACCCCCATCATCACTCACAGGATACAAATCTGCCTGTTTCCACCTTTATACCTCTGCCGTTTGGAATGCAAGATCTTTACAAATGCATAGGCAGACATACTCTTTCCCTTTGTACCTTACCACCCTTGGAGCCAGACGCTACATCAGCTCTGCAGACAGACACCACCACCTCTTCTACTGAAAGGAGCAAGGCCAGCAACTGCCAGCTGCACTGTACCAATGTTGTCACCAGCTTGGCCTTTAAAAGCTGAGGGCAACTGAATGGAGTGGCACCAATGCCCATGTCCTCAGTAGAGCAACTGGACAGCCAGTGGATTACTCTGAAAGGCCGCCCTGACCTACCAAGGGAGGGAAGGTAGGAATGATATGGCGAAAGGCAGCATAATCCAGGAGGTAGGGAGTGCACTGGAAGTCAAGAGATCCGGGCCCTTTTCCTAGTTCTGCCTCTGACCTGCTGTTGACAACTTGGGCAAGTCACTTCAGCTTTCTGTGCCACATTGTGATGCTTCCTGGGGGTACCCAGGGTTGTGAGGCACTTCACTAGGAAGCTTTGTCTATACCTGCCCAGGGTCCGCTCGCAAACACCACCGGCCAGGGGCAACACCAGCACTCCCTTCTAGTCCTATGCAGGTCCCGCTCGCTATCTACAGGTTAGCGGTAGATGGAGTGAGCCTGCTAACCTGCTGCTCTAACCCCAGTGCTCCCGGAGCAGCCCCTGATCCACTGGGCACTCACAGTATGCACAGATACATTGGTTCCAGAGAAACATTATATCCCAGCTTAGCCATTCCACCTCAGATCGCTGCTCTGCTTAACACACAGCATTTCGATATGTTTAGTGAAATCAGATATAGAAGTTCACTTACCAGAGCGCAGAGATTCAAGTAATAGCAAGTAGTATTAGAAACAAACAGCTACATATGAAATAAAATCATAACACGCATTCTAGAACTAGACTTCAATGCTCACCCAAAGTCCAAACAGCCTTTTACAGCTAGGCTTGGCTGCGATCCCTCTTTCATGAGACAAACACACCCTCAGCTTGTCTCCTAAGTGAAGGATCCAGTGTGTTACTTTGCTTCTCAAGATACGCAAGTCCCACCTTTTGTCTTCATTCATAAACAGGGCACCCACCATGCAGTTTCATTTTTTCTTGTAGATTTTGCAACCTTTTGACTGGCACCTGGTTCAGTGAACAACAGACCTCCACTGTGAGGTAGACAAAACACATGACCAGACACTGAGATAAGCGTCTGTTGCCTTGGATGTGTTCCTTTCAGGCAGGAGGATGTGTTACCTCCTGGTGATCTGCCTTACCTCCATGACCTTAAGAACATCACTTGCAGTATAGATACAATATTTGTGAAATATTATCCGTACATAATTTCACAATCGTTATGGTGACTGGTGGGCTCTTGGCTCTCCATAGAGACCTCCCATGCCACCCTTAGGTGAACTATTATCCATATATCTGACTCTGGGAATACCTGCAAAACCGCAGGCATCCCCTCTGCCTGTTGGCACCAAGAGGTCACTGTGTTACACTCATCAGTTTCCCCCACCACAATGGGGATTATACTTAATTCCCTTCATAAAACACTCTGAGATGTACAGCTAGAGAACTACAAAAGCATTATTATTAACTAGTGAGTTCTGAGGCCTCACTCACTTCATCCCGTTTGGGCTCGTGTGGCAAACAGAAGGCTCCTAAGGGACGTAAGAGAAGTTTCAGCACTTGTTCCCAACACAGCCTGCAATGGAAGAGAAACTGAATAGAAGGGCTAGGAGGAGGAAGACCACAGAGATAGTGCCCTAGTAGGACTTCCACATCACAATACTTAGCTAAGCTAAGACCAAAGTTCCTCCTCAGATCAAACTGCAAGCAAATCACTAAGGATTATCATGTAGGGAATATCCCTGACCTCTTGCAGTTAGAGGAGGCCTGTTTCCTGGCTTGAAGAGGGCCTTGTCATGAGAAAAATCACAAAAATGCCTTCCTCGTTTGTCACTACATGCAGTCACTGAAACCCTTTCACTACTGCATTTCACTCTATTTGGGATAGCAAAACTGGACTAGTTCATTTCCCTTTCCATTTCTCTGCTAGTCCAACTCTGATGTATTTGGGATCCCAATACAAGCACGGGGAAAACACAAAAAACACACAGTTTGAAGGGAGGAAAACTCCCAGAATCTTTCTACCCACATTAGATTTGGTAAAGGCTGTATGCTTGTTTAAAACCACATTTTGGGCCCCAGGTGCCGGACATTGAAGTGGGAGAAGTGTCAAGTAATTACAGCCTCATTTAGGTTTTGCAAATAAAAACTTTTTGCCAGACCCAATGGAGAAAAGTTTTTCCACTATTTAATTGTAAATAGTTCAGCAAAAACAACTGCTGGGATTCACACAAGGCATAGCAGCTGTGGGCTAGGAATGAGAAATCTGGAAATGAAACTTCCTAGAGACAGAAGTGAAAGCAAACAGTCTACTGTCACTGAAATGCAAGAAGTAAACAACCACAGCTGTGAAACAAATTTGATTTTAAGAATACTTCAAGTTTTAATGCTGTTGAACTCCATCCATCAATAATTCACCTCATTGTATCTAGGTACTTCAGAGGGCTCTAGAGTCGTGTGGTCTTTTACCACACATGCCATGATACAAGGGCCACTAATATGAGGGAGTGAGAAAAATGTCAGTTTTAAGGCTGTTTCACTCAGGAAGCATTTAAGTCAAGTCAGACCCTTCACATTACACCTTTATATGTCATCCACAGGGACATACAGTATGGATCAGGTGTGGATGAAGTTTACTTGCATCTCTCCAACTGGAGTGGGAAAGTCTCCAAGGCGGAGGTGCCTGTCTGAATCTAAGAGCCTGAACCAATAGCTGTAAGAGGGATCTACTCCTTCATCTGAGTGAGTGTTAAATTATCAGCATTGGGTATCTGAGTTAAGTGTCATTGCTAACTATGTCACTACTGATCAAGTTGTATAAGACAGGGAAAGGGGAATCATATTATGAAAATCTACACAGCCTATAGAGTGAGACAGCTCATTCCGGTGGCGCTTGAGTACAACACCAGTTTCTCCCTCCCCCAGTCAAGGAGCCAAGCCTAACAAGCCTTGCAGAGCTCAGCATGCCACTGTGGGAGAGAGAGAAGCGCAGCAGATCACACATGATGTTTTTGAACACCTGCACAACATACTGCAAGTACACCTCACTATAGTGTCTCAAGGAGACAGAGCTTGTTTCATGGGCACAGCTTGGAACAGTACCAAAGTTTTCCCCAGTTTGACCCCTAAGCATCTTGTATTGACACTGAGTCCGTCTGACAGCGGAGCTAACCACATGATGCATGTCGTGGGAATGAAACTCTTTTGTAAAATTTAGCCCAGTTATGCCCTGTGTAGAGTTGTTCTATTGCTGGTGTTTCTCCTGCAGGCGAGCCATGCAGAGTACATATATTCAGAATAAAGACCCTGTCACCCTTTGGATTAAATGACACCAGTGTCTGTAACTGATCGGTTCAGAAATTAAATATCTCCTTTGGAACCTTTAAAAAAAAAAAAACAACCTACCAACCAACAAAACCCATTCAGCCTCAGGAATCTAATGGGCATCAGCCTTTCACAGGAGCCAGCCCTGCAGAGTACACTTACTAAATGTACTTTCCGCTAGAATATTATTGCCAGGATTCTAATCTGGTGCATGAGTTTTTCAGAGAAACTAGACCCGTTTCTGTGCATTTTGATACAAATGCTGTTCAGAGACATGGAAACATCACTACAGGCAAGGACGGGCTCTTCCCATTCCCTTGCCCCTGATCCCTCCTACCCCATTCTCCCCTCTGTGGTCCCTGTGAGTTGCTGAGAGACTGATGAGCAGCACTCAGATGGCAGAATGTTTTCTGCACCAGCTTCTCTGAATACAGTGCACAAACCAGGCTATTAAACAATGGTGCTGCAGGTACCAGAAATAAATGCTTGGCCCAGCTTTCAACTTAGTATTGTTGAGAGAGCCCATGCCACTTACCTCCACTGGCTGTAGCCCCTGGTCACTGATGCTGTAGAATACAGTTATATCTAACAATGGAAACTAGCAGGAGTTCTTCGAAGTATGACTGCAACGGAGACTACATAGAGTCTGTTTCACTCAGCCTCCCCTTCCAAATCAGTCATTTCTGCTTTGGGCAGAGGATAACTAAGTTTCTGTCAAAAAGGCACCCTCAATGCTTAAGAGAGACAGGAGAGAAACAAGGGTTGGAGTATGTCTTGTGGTTCGAATAGGGGACTGGAAAATTGGCCTCTGAAGTTGCATTACTGGCTCTGCCACAGATTCGTTGTGAGAGGCTAGGCAAGTCATGTCATCTTTTTTGACTCAGTTGTCTCTATTGTAAAATGGGAATAAAGATATCTACTTCATAGGACAGTTAAGAGACAATGAGTATTTGCAAAACACTTTTAATCTGAGGATCGAAATATATATCAGAAACCGTGCACGTACAAAATGGCAACATCTACAAAGACTTGAGGCCCACATGCAAAGGACTTGATACAGCATCAAGATTAAGTTGCATTATCTTAGGTTGCCCTTTTTGCAGGATTCTCAGCGGTAGTGCCAGAAAAGCCCTTTGAGGTCATCTAGTTTGACCCCATGTTGGCAGCAAGTCTTCTCTACAAAAATTCTACAAGTGTTCTCTAACCAGCTCTTAAGTCTCTTGTATCAGAGCCACCTTCTCATGCAAAAATTCCCCTAGTTGTGGGGAATACTGTCCCTCATGTCCAACCTAGGTATTTCCTTTTATAGCCTTTAGCTTGTTCCTGTTTATGATCATTCAGTCCCCTCCCCGTTTAGCTTTCCCCATCTCAAGTATTTAACCAGTTAGAAATCCCAGCTTCATTCCCCTTTTCTCCAGGATGCACATATTCACCTAACACAGGTAACATCACCTTGTACTTTTAGCAGGTTGACCTTCTGGATTATTTTTAATTACAATCTTTTAAGAACAAGGCAATCCAGCTCAATACACAAAGCTCTTGAATATAGCTGAAGCACTGTCAACCCCTCTGTCAGGCAAGGCAGGTTGCCTCAGAAGTTAAATCGCAGTTCTGTATTCAGTCTCAGGGCTTTTTCCCCTTTGCTCTAAGGTTACCATACATGGGGCTTTTTGC
The DNA here is from genome assembly GCA_007922155.1 of Mesoclemmys tuberculata. Classification (NCBI taxonomy): domain Eukaryota; kingdom Metazoa; phylum Chordata; order Testudines; family Chelidae; genus Mesoclemmys; species Mesoclemmys tuberculata. The sequence goes on from ML675611.1 coordinate 39,102,985, forward strand.
ATCACCACAAGTAGCACTTAAATGGGAAAATGCTATTAAATCACAGACCAAATCCCAAACCAGGCAGGATAGAGACTCCCTCCAAAATATGAAATCCCAATACTTGTTTACACCTTTATGGCTGTGTTTCCTTTGAGTGAAACCCCCACTTCAGAATCATTGATCTGAATTTTTCCATGCTATATAAAACAATCCCAGATTCTCTACCATTCTTGGGGTGTGTGTGTGTGTGGGGGGGGGAACAGACTGTCTGAAGCCATGCCATTTGATGTATTAGGATCTTTCAGGAATTCTCACCTTGGGTAAGTCAGTGGCTCCCCGAATCCTTTGTGCCACAACTTCTCCCTCAGGGTGGATCTTGGCCACGTGTCTCCACATTCTCTCCCAGGTGGGTTCATCGATGGGTAGTCCTCCTCGGTTCACAAAGAAAGGAACTCCACCGTCTCGCAGGTCTTCATCACCATCCTCTTCCTGCTCTGCCTCTCTCTGCGTTGCCTCTTCACTGGCCTCACAGCGCCTGGCGGCGGCAGTGCCACTGCCCCCCGGCCTGCCCCCCGGCATCCCAGCCCCTTTGCAATTTGGTGGCTTACAGCACAATCCCCAGCGCCCCCCTCTGCCTGCCAGAGACAGAGCAGCACATGGCAGCCGGAGCGCAGAAGCCCTTTAAGGGGAAAAGGGTGTGGCTCAGTCACATAAGAATGAGTGCAATATCAAGGTATGTTTCACCCAACAGGAGGACTGTTCTGTTTCCGCGGGTCAAACCAGAAAGGAAGAATCAAAGGAGGGCCCACATAAAGCAAATGAGGTGGCCTGGAGACATACCATAGATCAGGCTTTTAAAAAACTTGGTCACCCTTGAGCAAGCAGGCAGAGCCAGCCTGCCTCTGAACAATGCCACGGTCCAGTTATCAACCAGCAAGGACAGCAGGGGGCTGGATATTCACATCAGGCCACCAAAAATAGAAAAAACCCCAGACAGGCTCCACCGCCCTGGTGGGAAGAGATCGCCAAGCAGCATGCAGCGGAGCGCGGGTGGATGAAGCGCCACAGCCGGGCGCAGCGCGGCGAAGGGGCAGGGGAGAGCAAAGCGCAGGGCACAAGCTAATGCAGGCCCCGCCCCGCCCGGCTCGCCGGAGGACAATGAACCGGCCAGCAGCGCTGCCCGCCAGCGCCGGGGCACCCAGACCGCTGGGCCGGACAAGGCAGTCGGGGCGCGGCCTCTGTCTGCGCCTAGGGGCGGCGGGAGCGAGCCGGCGCAGGGGCAAGTCCGGCTGCCAGGGCCCCTTCACAGGGCATCTCTGCCTCCGGCCCGGCCCGCGCGGCGGCGGCTGAGCTCACGGGGGTCACAATGCAACAGGAGCCGGCGGCCGGAGCGGCGCGGGCGCGGCCCCGGCCCCGCTGCTGGGGGAGCAGGAAGCGGCCGGCGGCGCGGAGCGGGACGCGCAGCCCCGGGGGCGGCTCCCGCGGAGGCAGCCGGCGGAGGCCGGGGGGCGGGCGGGAGGCGGCAGACAAAGGCCCGCCGGCTGGGCAGGGGGCGCCGGCAGCTGCTGCATGCGGAGCAACACAGCCCCGTCCGGGGCCGGGCTGGCGGCGGCGTCCCGGGACTGCGGCGGCCGGAGCCCAGGCGGCACCTCCCGTCCTGCGGCCCGGCCCCGGGTCAGACGCCCGCGGGCTGCGTCGCTCGCTGCTGCTGCCGCCGCCGGCTCCGCTCCATGGGCTCCGGAGCCGGGCGCGGGGATGCCCGTCCCCGCGCATGCGCCCCTGGCGCGGTCGGCCCCGCCCGGGGAAAGGGACACGCGAGGCCGGGCGCGCTGAGGGAAGGCGGGAGGGCGGCCGGGCGCGCGAGCCCAGGGCAGCCAGGGGCCGTTAAGGGGAATCAGGGCAGGGGAGGGTGGCCGCTTTGCTTTGTAGCCGGCCGGGCGGAGAGCCGGGCACAGAGCCGGTCTGGGGGCGGTGCAGGGGCCGGCCCTGCTGCACCCCGGGGAAGGGAGGCTGGCAGGCGTCCCCTGCCCCCTGGAGATTTGGAAGCCCTCGCTGGGGGGCAGGTGAGGAGAAGTGGCCGTGTTCAGGCTGGGGGCGAAGCTGGGGGGAGGGGGGCTGCTAGCCCTCTGCAGGTATGGTCAAGGCGGCTTGGAAGAGGGCAGGGTCGGTGATGGCCCTTCCCCCACGCCCACCAAGGGCAGGACACGATGTCTGGGGCCTGGCCTGCAGCAAGGGAGCTCTAGGCTGGACACAGGCTAACCGTGAGGCTAGTTAAGCGCCGTGACAGGTAGGAGTGGCCACAACCATGTTGCCAGCCAAGGTGTAAGATCCCCACCCCTGGCAGAGCAGAAACTGAAACACCAGCCAACAGGGAGGGGACCAACTTGCCAGCCAGTCATCCACTGAGGGAAAAAAGGCAAGTGGTGCAACAGTCCAGCACCTCCTGGAAACTGGCACCCAGGACGATGACCGCCCTTCTTGCCTGGCTCTAGAGTCAGCCTTGGGAACAGGTTACCGAGGGTGGTTTTGGAATCCCTGCCCTTGGAGGTTTTTCAGAACAGGTTAGACAAACAACTGCCAGGGATGGTCTAGATTTACTTAATCCTCCTGCGCCTCAGCATGGGGAGATGAAGTAAATGACCTCTTGAGGCTCCCCTCCCTGCCCTACATTTCTATGATTCTATATGTAGAAATTTAGAATGGAGTGGCTGAGCTGCCAACAAAAATCTGTGCTGTTATTAAAATCAGGTGCTCTGCTGGAGGAAAGCAAATGGTGTAACCCCTTCCAGCCCCTTTTCTCCCCAAAAAGTGCTAAATGTGATTCTGGGAATCACAGACCCTTTGTTCAGTCCCTGGTAAATTAATTGAAACTATAATTAAAATAGAATTATAAAGAACTAGATGAGTGTGCCATGATAGTTAGAAAACAGTGTACCTCATCAAAAGGAAAGTTTTGCCCCTCTTACCTACAAGTATTCTTCAAGTGAGTAAGCAAAATTATGCGTAAAGGAGATGTAATTTGTTTGGCTTTTCAGATAGCCTTTGACAAATTGTCTCCCAAGAGGCTATTAAGGAAACTAAAACCTCACAGCCTGAGAGATAAAATTGTCATGGATTAGAATCTGGCAAAGAGATAGAAAACAAAAGATAAATGGTTAAACATCAACATGGCACAAGGTTAATAGTGGGGGTGCCACAAGGACTCCTAGTGTGTTGTTTAATATTTCTGAAATGGTGAGGTGGCTAAACTTGTTGATAACACAAATTTATTTAAGTAAGTCAAGGCTAGAGGTGGCTGTTAAGAGTGTTAGAGTAGTTTAACAAAGCTGGGTGAATGAATAGCTTGATGGCAGATTTACTGTGTTGAGAAATGCAAGGTGATGTTCATTGAAGGAATAAAAATGAGTTATTCATACCCGTTGCTGGGTTCTGAGTTGACTGCAACCACTAGAGGAAGGGACGTGGATGTTACTGTGAACAAGTCAATGAAAGTGTGTGCTCAAAAAAGTAAACAAAATGTCAGGCTGTAGGAGGAATGGGATGAAAAATAACATTGACAATTATTATATGCTCACACAATATGCCTTCACTTTGGATACTGTGCTTCGTTCTTGGCCCCTTCTTTAAAAAAAGAGAAACAAGGGATTTCAGAGATGGGTAATAAAAAATATTAGAGGCTTGAGAACATTTCTATATAAGAAGCAATTGAAGAGATTGGGATTGTTTATTTTAGAGAATAAACTAATAAAATTTTAAACTAATTAAATCAAGATGAGACTTTTTAAAAAAGGTGTGCTCTAGGAATTAGTTGGGGCAGTTCAATGGCCTGTGTTGTGCAGGAGGTCAGACCAGATGATCACAAGGGTCCTTCTGGCCTAGGAATCTATGAAAACAGGACATAATAGAGAAAACAGTCAATGGGCTAGAGAAGGTAAACTGGCTGCTCCTATTTATCGTCTTTTATAATACAGAAGGAAGATAACACTAAAAACTGCTAATAAAATAATGGAGAGAGGGCTCCCATAAAGGAGTAACTGACCTGTTTCTGTGCAGTTATGTTCTCCTAAAGTTCAGTCTCCCTGATTTGTCTTTATGTACTGCTGATTCTTGGTAAGCACTGGTAGCCTGAACTTTTGTTTTCCCTGGTCTTCTTTGGAAAGGAGCTGGCTTCTGAATGTTAGGACATGAAAAACAAGATGTCACTGCAGGAGAAGTGCCATGGTTTCCCTTATTGTCATGAAAGTACACATTTGGGGGTGTAAATTTCATGATAAATTTAAAAACTAGAGATTGGCCCAAGACAAACAATCCAGATGCTGATTTGAAATACCTCATAATTCAGCAATGTGTGCATTTGGGCAGTGACCGTTGGTTGTGTTTCTTCCTTGTCCAGTTATATTAGCCCTTTATGAAACATCCAGTATCAAGAAAAAACCTCTTTTGTAATGTAATCACAGAGAAAAAGAAAACACACACACAAGTTGTTGATGAATCTCTGAAAGGACATCTTAAAATTCCTACATTTTACACCCTTTACAAAGGACCCTTGTTTAGCCTTCGTGGGGGATGTGTGGGACTGAGGGAAATGAGTCATGCAGCTGATTGCGGTGGATTATTTGATGTGCCACTGGGAATTGTGGGTGATCCTTGTGCAAAGCAGAATGGGCTCCAAGCAGAATTAGGGTGACATTTCAGTCTGTTCAGCCATTTGTCTGAGATCACGCCACAGTCAACACTTAGGGCGAAATGTTCAAAAATGGAGTCTGTCGCAGTTCTCTGATCTGTCCAGCCCACACTTTTGAATGCTGAATTCCCTTCAGGAAAATTAAATCAGTCATGTTCCATTGCCTCATTCATCCCTATCATGTGGTGTTAAAGGCCTACACATCTTAATTGAGACATTTTCTGTGCCTTTTCCCTCTTCGTTGGTCCTTGGTGGCGGTGGTGGAAATCCCCAAACTTTGCAAAACACTCACCTATTCTGTCTCTGAATTTGCACCTGTCATTTTGCGCATATGAGACAAAACTTGATAACTTGTTGCATGTCCAAATGATGCTTACACACACAGATTCTGTCTCTGGCAGATACAAATGGTTTGTGCCCATGAAATGACAGAAGCCAATTTTATGTCAGGGCTCCAACCCCCTTTGGAAATGGGTCCCTTAATGTGCATTTTGATTTGCCACTAAAAACAGTGGGATGGGAGCCCATGTGGGTTTGAATTGAAGCAAAATTATTTTTCATTCAAATATTTTAAATTAATTTTGAGCCTCTGATGGACTGATGGTCTTGGAGACTATTTAACACATCCCAAGATGACTGGAACTTTAATGCATTGCCAAAAAAAATCCCTGAGCTGTCTCACTGAAATGATACTAAAGTCTAGATTGATGAGGTGTAAAGGAGAATTTATATAATGACAGAAACAGATGCTGACTAGAGGTGCAACATGCAGAATGACTGTCATTCACTCATCCCAATGAATCAACAATTTAAAACCATCTAAATCCAGCACTGGTCTGATCTAAAATTAGTGTTGAATGGGAAACTTTTATTCTTCCTATTAAGACAGTGCAAAAGGCTTATATATGTATGCTGAAATGCAATACCAAATTCCAAACAATAGTGACTGAAGTGTTAGGGTCTTGTTCAGGTTCTGCTGTCCATGACCATCCAGAAAGAATGTCCTTGCTCCTGATGTATTGTCTGTTTTGACTAAAGTATTAAGACCTTGGGCTGGAAGCCATAAATCCTGCTTCTGAATCCCTACATCTGTGGTGTTAGCTTTAAAATATGGCACTCACAGCTGCCTATGTGGCCATCTAGTGGCTATTGTGGAAATGGTTAACAGATGCCGAAAAAATGGTCCTGATTCTGTAACGTGGCTGAGATGAGCTTGGCATGGGGATGGAGTGGCAAGATGGTTTTATTCTGCTTTGGCAGCTCTCAAATTCTGGAGGTGAATTGGGATTGCTGTGGCCCTTGGTATTAGAGCAACTTCAGGGGCAGTTATGCCCATGCCTTCTTCATTTTGCAACAGCAGGAATACAGTGTTTTAAGAGGAATGCCCCAGCATAGCACTTTGCATGGTGGTGGGAAGTGAAGTGCATCGTGCTGAGTGTGCCAGTCAGCTGCAGCAGCATGGGCTGGAGAATGGTGCTATAACAAAGGACCATGACTTACATGGCTACTTAAATCTGCACAGACTATATTTTTTTGTGCCTGAACCTGTTATACCTATTTCAGGTTGTTCATAATGGAAGCTGAGTACTGACTTCAGTCTTCTGACAGCAGCTGAAGTCATCAGAAATACCATGGCTAAGACGATGAGATACTGAAAGAGCATTCTGTTTTGTGTAATGATGGGAAAATAATGCTTTACATTTACCTAATACCTTCCCCTCCCTCAAATACAGGGAGAGGGCTTGGAATTAGGGTGAAAGTCAAATCTGCAGTGGCTCTGCACAAAGTCTGTGGACCGCTTAAGTCCTCAAATAAGACTTATATGGGACTTAAGTGAAGCAAAAGCTTTTGCAGGCCCTCTGCATGAGTGTGAATAGCACCCACTAATTAGTTATAAAAGGGGGGCCTTGTTAAAATTGCTAATCCATTAATCAAAGAATAAATAGGTAAAATTAATAAAAAGGCCATCAAAAGCAAGCAACCAAAACTCATTAAAGTTAAAGAGTATGGCTTGTTAAGATAGAAAACAAAACTTCTTATAGGTATTAACATTCTATAAAGATCATTCAGAAGAAAAAGAAAATCCTTAACTGTGTGAAAATCCGTATGTGTGAAATCCTAGCCCCATTGAAGTCAGTGGAAGATTTTAATGGAGTCAGGATTTCACCCTGCATCTTTTTAAATAGGCTCATGTAGCAATTTCTTAATTCCATTTACATGTTGATGAATATTGCTTCTTTTAATTTCTACAGATTATTTATAATGGTTATTACATGAAGTAATATTGTGAACAAATTAGTTCAAAAACTAAAACTATTGTTCATTGACCTCTGTCTTTTTAAATCTGCATCAGAGTTAACAATTGAAACAAGTAGCATAGGTTTATACTTCTGCCTGTCAGTTATATATCAACAATGTTACTTTGTTTATTTTGTATATATTCCCTTATTCTGAACCCTGCGCTGTCAGACATGGTTTAGAGAATGAACCAGGGTCTGACATCTCAGTCTATGCTTGGTGGCTCTTTGCCCTCCCTTTGTGTTGTTAACTCCCATAAATTCTCCATCTCGAAAGTGGAAGGATTCTTTCAGTCAGCCCATTTTAAGTATTCACCCAGTTGCCCAATGGCATATCTGCAATCGCAGACACGGTAGAATAATTTTTAATGAATCTCAGATATTTTAATTTTCTTTCCTAGATAACTTTGGAGGTGAGGAGTAGATGAACTCTGGATGAATCTTGGCATCTGTTTATAAATTCATTCAATTTAATACCTAGTTTTTTCCTGAAACATTTGCTTTTGAAGGCATTTAGACAGCTGTCTATACCTTTCATAGATTTCCAGCTTTGAAAACTGTATGTTAAGGTGGAAATAACATTTTAATTGAAGACTCAGTTTTTTAAGATGTGGGTTTTCTAAGCACAGTAACTTTGTTACATAAATTGTTAATTCAGGAACATGAAATGCATAGTATTTACATGTGCATCTATGTGACTGTAACTTGTTCTCAATGTGAAGGGCCCAATCCATTGCTCACTGTAATCAAGGGGAGTCTTTTCACTGACTTCAGTGGGTGCTGGATCAGTCCATAAGTGTCCCAATATGATAACCTTGATATCTCATGAGTAATCTATACTCACACAAGCTGTCCCATTGAAATCAATTACTGCACTTTTATGAAATATCAGTTGTGTGAGTCAGGCTCACAGGATGAGTGCCCATGCAGTGGATTAATGGCCATCTCTTTTGTACCACTGTGCTTTTTTTAAAAACACATTGGCAGAGTTAAGCCTCTCTCCCCCTTTGATTGATCTGATAGGTGCTTTTTAGTTAATGTCAGAGGGAATGTGGGCCATTTTAACAGATTTTGAATAGCTAGCACTTGTTAAAGCAGTTTATTTGTCCATGGAGCAGAAGGGTTACATTTGCTGAATACAAGCATAGCAAGCTATTCATCCAGCTCTAGGAGCCACAAAAGAAGGTCCTGGGTGTCCTCCTCCTCTGGTGGTGTAAATCAGGAGTGTCTCCATTGATGACAATGGAGTTAGACCAGTGTAAAACTGGTGTGAGAGGAGAATCAGCCCATGAGATTTTGAAGTAATGATCTTCTGCATTAGAGGCGCTGGCTGAGTCTGGGAAGCTGGCCACTCCTCTATCAGAGCAACGTGATTGTTCTTTCAGGCATACGGGGCCCAGCCTTGCCATGACTCATCCCACGGTCTCTGATGAGCTGGCAACATCAAGGCTAATTAGTGACCCCAGCTGTATATAATGGGGCTTAATTAGAATGTCTGACCTCCCCCTGCCCTGCACCCAGCTGTTACTTAAATAGAGCTGAGCACTCACTGAAGTGGAAGTTAGGAGTATTCCTTCTCTGTAGAGAGATTCAGGAGTTTGGAATCAGTGGGGGGGCTAGAAAGCAGCACTACAGGAGCTGCTTTATTCTGGTGGGGGCTTAAAGTGGAGAGGAGCCCTGAAGTGGGAGCTATGAGGGCTAGAAAATGAGATAGAAGCCCATGGGGGCATAAGGCCAGTTTACGTGTTCTTTGACTCCTAGCAGGGAAGAGGCTGGTACCCTGCCAAAGGGGAATTAATTAAAGCTGAGCCTAGGACGGGCAAATGACCTTCTGTTTGTGAAGCTGAGCCCAGGAAGTGGTCTGGGCTGTTGTGAGGCTTGCCCAGAGGGCTGAGCTGTAGAAGACCTGAAGAAGGAATTTGGAAAAGTCACTATCTAGGAGTAGTCTCTGTGGCTGGGAAAGTAGCCAGCAGTGTGGATGCAAAAGGCAGGGTCCCCTGTGGAGCTATGTCTGGGTATGAGGGGGCACCCTAAAGGTAAGGACACACCCCAACAGGGTGTTTAAGCCATTGGGGTATTTTTGGGGTCACCACTGATCTTAGAGGCCTAAGGCAGGTGGGTGGAGGGGCTCCATTTCCAGGAGGCATTGGCAGACAGATTTGGTGCCCAGGAAAAGTGCCTGAGAGGCCAAGGAAGGAAACAACACTGTACCTTATGGAAGTCCAAGAAAGCTTAAAACACTCAAGGACCTGGGTCTGGGTTGCCTCATGGTAGTCTAATGGGTGGCCAAGGAAGGGTGCTCAACTGGGATTGGTGATGGTTTGTTTCCAGCAATGGTCTCATTCCTGTTGTGCAAGTCCTCAACACTTCTGTAAAACACACACACATTCCCATGCAGACACAAAGCTGAGTCCCACACCAGCAGTGCCAAGGGCAGATAAACAAGCAGGGTATTTATTTATTGTCCATCACAAGATAGAACAGTCTTGAGTGAGTAAAGTAGCCATGATGATCCCAATGCAATTACACTTGAGCACCTTCCATTTGACTCTGTTTTTTGTTTTTGTTATTTTAAGTCTTTGCAAACAGATCCCAAGGATGTTTGTTGCACATCAGATTGAATTGCAGTAGCCTTTGTTTTAGGAAACATGGAACACCCATCGCTATCCTCTAGGGTGTCTAACTTCTGCCTTACTGTGGAAATGAACACTGTAGATGACTGTGCAATTGCTGTTTTACATGTAAAGTTTCTGGTCCGTCAGTTGTAATGCAAACTGATCATACACTCCCCATCATATGTGAAAAGCAGGAGATGTCACTGTCTGCCTTTCAGGCGTTGCATGTGCTGCATATTTCTTCCTTTTTGGTAGTCCGTGTCCTTGTTGCATATAACATGCTGCCTGCCACAAGCTTGTTGCTGCGTGAAATGGGTTTGTCTGTCGGACGCTGGATGGCTTTGATATGCACTGATCAGTTTTGGTCAGAACAATGTTACCGTCACTTTTTTTTTTAGTGGTGTAAATAAGCTAAAGGCCTTCTTCATTCATGGAGAAGCTGAAATTTTGATAGTGAGCAGAACTGAGTAACAAGCAGTCCTCATAGGCAGCATTTGCCAGTTCACTGGTTTTCATGTAGTTGGTTACCCCAGTTCTTGCTATTGGTGCAGATGTAGTAGAGCTGGTTCTTATGCATCACCACTCCTGACCCATGACCATAACTGTTTGATGGCAAGTTTGTTGCTGTAGGTTGGGCAAATGTGATTAAATCTAAATAGTTGGATATCACCTATAATAGGACATTGGAGAGCAACTTCCTGGAAGAGTGATTTAGTACATCGTCGTCTTTATTCACTCTGGGTAAGGGTGCTTGACCCAAGCTCCGTTGTTGTAATTGTTCTGACCTTTCTGAACAGTGAAAGTCTGGCTGAGATTTGTAATTTCATTGTTTGCAAGGCCATAGCTATTTCTTCCCCTCTTTTCTTTCCCCGCACCCCATAAAACACATGCCCTTTTTGTTCCAAAAAAAAAAAATATTGAGGCAGAGTGGGTTTTTTTTTTTTTAAATGAAGTCCAGCTAACACCCAGCATTGATACTGCATTCTGTTTACAAATATCCTAGGCCACTATAAAAACAACTTCCAGGCATTCCAACAATTTGGGTTAACAGTTAAGGACTCTAGCCAGCCCCTTCATCTCTATGCCAGCTTGCTCTGCTTTATTACCCATTCAATCTTAACTTTGTCCTTTTTGTTTCTGTGATGGACATATGCTGTTGGATGCATACTGGTGATAGCATGTGTGTAGTAAAGCTTTTGAAAGGAACATAGTTCCAGAGTACATCATGTCGGAACTCCCTACATTCTCAGTGATGTGTTGGTGGAGTAGGATGACTTTATAAAAAGCTGTGAAATGATTGGTCCATTTGATGTTGAGTGCCTTCCATGAAAAATGGATGGCAATAGTAAAGTCCCTAGTAGTCTTTATGGAGTTTCTGGCATTTCTCCCTGTTTTGGGTAAAATCTTTGGTTCGGGTACGGTTTTTGTTTATATTTAATTGACTTTCTGTTTGTGTTAGGTCAATTTGTTTCAGGATTTTATTTTTTTTTTAATTTGTTGGTTGGTTGGTTTTATTTTGTGAAGAAAGGGATGTCAGTGTTGTGTCCTTCCTATGGTGGAAGGACCTTTTTCAAAGAGGAAGATTTTGCATTGTTTTCTAAAGATGGTCAGACTCTAATCACCTGATCCCCTCTGAAAATTTGTGCCATAGAGCCTCTCAACTGAGACTGTTTCATCGCCAGCTCTCACGTTTTTTGCCCTAGGGTTTGTGCATTGTTCCAAAGCAGTGTGCCTGTTATAGATCATCATTTGGTCCTCAATCCCCAGCTACGTTGTTCCATGAACTGCTTTGAGGATTAGGACCAACGCCTTAAACTGGCATCAGAACTTGACACAGAGCCAGTGGAGGGACTTGAGCACAGGCTTGATTTGCTCATAGCACCCTAAGCCATGGAGAAAGGTAGAAGCTGCATGGTCTCCTCCTAGCAATTTGAATATTTTTGCAAGTTTTAAGGGCAGATTTAAGGCAGGATGAGCAACATATGCAGGGTGAAGTGATCGAGTGTGACTGATTTAATGGCAATGGAAAGCCAGCTGGACCTCTTAATTGTCCATTTCCAGACATTCTCACACTTGGGGTTTCTTTTTAAAGTGGAGGCTTTTTGGTAAAGAAAGTGTAGTCTTTTATGCATGTATTGGATTCAATTAAAACTCTGTTTCAACCTGTGACATCCCTGGGTACAATCCAGACTAGTAGCTTTGTCACCCCTGCCTGCCTGGTAACTTGGGGTGCCCTTTACAATGCCTTGCTGCTGTTGCCTCCAGCCTGGACTGCTCATAAACAGCCTCCAGTGTGTAAGGTCAGTCCCAGATATGTCTGTGTGTGTGCTGCAGCCAGCCAGCCGCACCTTTGCTCTTACCAACATTGGTTATGCTGCAGGGTGACCCCCAGTCCCAGATCTTCCTCCAGAAACATATGTCCTATACTGCCTAGCCTTCTCCTACACAGAACAGATATACTGAGTCCCTTATTCCTTTAAGGGAATAATATGCACACATCCTGTTACTACAGAAATTTCAGCTTTAGCACACTGGACTAGATAAATCCATAAAACAAGCTTATTAACTACAAAGATTTTTGAGCTCAGGTAATGCGGCACAAAACTGAGAAATGGTTACAAGAAAAATAAAGGGTGCCTTGGGGTGTCTGCTCCTTTTTATACTCATGTGCCCACTTTGAGAAGCATGTCCAGCTGGGGGCAAGATGATGAGCAGTCTTTGTGGAAGGAAACTCCCATGCTGTTTCTTTGCTAAAATGTAGATTTATCCTTTTTGTCCCAGCCCCCTTTCCTGCCAAAGAATGGCCACTTTCAGATAACGGTCCATCAATCTTGTTTACACCTGACTGAGGCATCAGCTCACCCTTTGGCTGGTTTGGCCACTCTCCAGATGTAGCTAGAAAGCATACTTTTGGTAGGGCTGTCAAACAACTTAAAAAAAATAAATTTAATCTCAATGCAAGATTAAAAGTGCAATTAAACGCACCTTTTTTAATCGCACTGTTAAACATTGCCAATTTAAATTTATTAGGAATGCTTTTCTGCATTTATTTACAAATATATTGATTTCCAGTTACAACATAATACCAAGTGTACAGTGCTCATTTTTTTCAAATATTTGTACTGTAAAAAAGATAAAAGAAATTCACCTCAGACAAGTCCATTCAGTCGTCCTTCAGCCAATGGCTAAGACAAACAAGTTTGTTTACATTTACTGGAAATAATGCTACCCGCTTAATTACAATATCACCTGAAAGTGAGAACAGGCATTCACGTGGCACTGTTGCAAGGTATTTATGTGCTAGGTATACTAACGCCCTTCGTGCTTCAACTCATAGGCTCTAAACCTTTTTACATGGCTTTGTTTTTGAGTGTAATTATGTTAAAAATTCTGCATTTGTAAGCTGCACTTTCACGATAAAGAGATTGCACTACAGTACTTGTATGAGGTGAATTGAAAAATGCTATTTCCTTTGTTTGTTTTACAGTATAAATATTTGACATAAAAAATGTGAACACTGTACACTTGGTATTGTGTTGTAATTGAAATAAATATATTTTAAAATGTAGAAAAACATTCATAATTTAAATTGGTGTTAACAGTGCAGTTGACTTGTTTTACATGAATCTCATGCATTAACTGCAATTATTCGACAAGCCCTAACTTTTAGTCATGATTTCAGCTTGTTTATCACTTCACATATCATTGCAAATGCAAATGCTTTGTATTATTTGATCAGCAAACTGAGTTTTTAAATGAGATCTCTCAAGACATGCCTTATACAAAAATTATTACAACTGTGTGAACACGAGGGTATATTCTGTCACAACCATAACTTTTAACCCAAACTTTGTCTGATTTCCTAGGTTTTAAAAGGATCCTCCAAAGTTTAAACGAGGTTGGCATCAAGGGTGCATGATTTAAAACAGAACATCCCCACCACAGTCTTCTTCAAATTCCCCAGATTAGGATCTCTTACCAGTCTTGGGTTTCTAGCTACCTTAGGACTTGTGATTTTGCTTACAGTCTTTTGTCTTCTGCTGCAGGCTGGAGACTTTTTTTATTGGAGAATAAGCATATTCATGTTGCATTGCTCCAACTGGATCACCATAATGTGGATCTGGAATGTAGGGGGATGTTTGTTTTCATTGATATTCACAAATAAAAGGTGCCTATTCCCTGTACTGAGTGCCTGTTAAATCACACTCTTGTAAAATACCTCCAGCTGCATAGCTTCACTCCCAAGCCAAAATTAACTATCTTAAAAAATCACAGAAATGTAGGGTTGGAAGGGACCTTGAGGTGTCATCTAGGCCATCTCTCTCCCCTGCCCCATGTTGAAACCCAACCAAGTAAATTTGGAGGGGGGGTCTATCATCCATCTTCCTTCTCCCCAAAATTCCCAGCAAATAGGTGGGTTTTTGCTGTACCTTAATGGTCAATAAACTCAAACTGTTTTAGACTGGGGGGGACTTGGCTCAAATGAGGAGATATGTAAGCTGGAGACAGCTTAATTTCAAAGGGAGGGGTATTTCCATTGATGACAGCTGCAGCAGTATCCTACAGAGAGGCAGCCTCTCCAAGAGGCTTCCCCCAGGTCTCTTAGGGCTTTATAGGTCTAAACCAGCACCTTACACTGAACCCAGAAACCAATAGGAAACTCGTGACAACCAGAAGGGAAGGGAATCCCTTACTGCAGCAAGGTTATAGAGAACTTCAGGTCCAGTTGTGTTCCCTCTGAGGTGGAGGCGAGTTTTACCATTGACTGCAGTGGAGCAGAGGCATAGGTTTTGATGAAGACATGAACTCCCATGTCAATCTAGCATCCCCCATGCTGCTGCTGATTTTGGTTGCATGTCTCTCATTTTGATTGCCTGACTTGTGGGTTGTAGGTGGCTTGCCAGCTGCTGACTGGGGTTTGGCAATGATTCAGAGATGTCTGGGGCTCCTGAGGTAATAGTGGTAGTCCTGTAACTTGGTCACTTTTAAACCTGGAAAGACAAAACTTTGAAGAAACTGATTGGGCACAGTCCTAGAGCCAGGAATGTGTGGAGGGGGGAGGTGATGTGAATGAGCCAAATGGGGGGTTTTCCATATCTAGTTTCCATAAGCCTGATCCTCCTTTCACCGACAGTAATGTGAACCATATGTAACTGCACTGCAGTTATTGGTGTAAGTGAACGGGATCAGGCCTTATAAATGTCTAATGTATCTTACAACAATGGGATTATCTCTTCACAGATGGTGTTGAATAGATGTGCTTCCCCTTGCACAGCTGCTTGATCAGTCTCCGGTAGTTTCACCTCCGTCCATAGCAGTTCAAAGTTTAGCTCTGCCTCTGTGAAGTCCTCTGGCCTCAGCAGAATCTCCTACACACAGCTGTCAGGTTGGTGATTTGCTGTCCACACTGAGTGATTATTTGTTGAAAAATCTCCAGCTGTTTCAGGAATTCCTAGAAATCAAGCAGCTAAATAGGCAAACAATCCCATCCCTTTTGTCCCCAATTACCTCTGAAAGGAGCTGCCTCCCACAGTGCTGCCTTAGGTCTTGATTCAAATGACCCTGCTCTTCTTGGGGTCTGGAGGAAGACTTCCACTGCTGAGAGAGTGTGGAGAGACTCCACTGCCTAATGACAAAGATGAGTGTCTCTCTTTAGACAGGGTGTGCTGCTCTCTGGCAATATGGTACCTGTGCTCTCTGGTACCTGGAGGTATCTTGTCCTTCCCTGGTTCAGCTCCTTGACTCATTGGATTCAGTGCTGACTGTGTTTGCAGCCAGGATGAGCCATAGCAACCAAAGGGATGTTTTGGGATGGTGAATGGGTTAATGAGACAATCCTCTATTAATGTGTTGTCCACACAATTGTGGATCCCTGTGCTAGAGCATTGACCTTGAGCTTCTATGACTGCAGTTTTGTTGACGCTTGTCAGTCATGCCGATAGTATTTGAGTTAATGCTGGTCAGTCCAGTGGAAACCCAAATTGGACCCACCCACTTACCCACCCACTAAGGCAGAAGCTCTGAAGTACTTTGTAAAGAGATTAAGAGGTTTGTCCTTGGATTATTTTAGAACCCTCCATCCCACTCTCTGGGTGAGGGAACTGGATGGATTAGGGACTGCCCTACTTTGTCTGCTGGGTAGGTCATATCTGGGAGATATTTTTCCAGATGCACAGTCCAGTTTCATTTGCCTCCCTAGTCATGTTGCTGGAGCTCCAATTATCTATGGACTAAAAAGAGCCTGCATGATGAATGGACATGAGACACTCAGAAATGACCCATGAAGGCAGATGACAATTGCATACATGGTTGTACACGGCTATGTCTACACTTCACACCACTTTTGGAGGCATGTAGGGTATGTGACTCTACTTGCCACAGTGGAAAACAAGCTATGTCCACACTGCAATGTGTAGAGACACATGGCATTGAAAGGCTCTGGCAGGGGAGGCAGCAGGGTAGACGTTCAGTCTGCCAGTCTACTTCTTGTTGCCAGTCTTCCCCTGCAGAGGGGAAGGGCTTCAGCAGTGGGGAGCTGCCAGCGCCTTTCGCTGCTGCCTTCCCTCATTGCTGGAGTCTTTCCCTGCAGTGGAGAAAGATTCTAGCAGCTGTACAGCTAAAACTAGCACAGCAGACTAGGAGGCGCAGCTTGGGTGAGTAGAGAACCATGTAGGGCATATCCGCTGGAGCATGCACCCCTGAAGGAGGTGGGTCCATACTCTGAGCCAGGCCTCGCTGTCTACTTGGGTACTTAAACCTGTGCTACGGGCTACCCGCGCACATGCACCACATGCTGCCAAAGGAAGTGTGCAGGCTGGACAGTGTTAATTGGGTATCTGGCTCGGTCTACCTCAGGCTTTCATGTTGCTGTAAAGCTGAGAATGCTGCAACTGAGTTAAAGACATACTGTTTCCCTTTCCGTGCATCTTCAGCTTGCTGCTGTCAACTTTTTTCCACTTCCAGCAAGAGTCAAAGTGCAGCAATAGGCAGCTACAAGAGCAAGGGCACTGAAACGATCAAGCAATAGTTTTGTAGACTAAGGAGAACTGAACACTTAACCATTTAACTTGTGTTTTCTCTTTCTGTAAATCAGCAAGGGAAATAATATTCTGTGGGTGCCCAGGACTGTAGTGGCAAAGGGTTAAAAAACTTTTTACTTTGTCTATTTTCCATGCCTTAGATGGGCAGGGGGCTTAGAGGAGAGAGGGAGAAAGTGTTTTTTCATCTTATCTACTTTCATTAATTTATGACTGTGTCAGTTTTACAACTTGAAATGGGACTTTCTATCCCTTGCACAAGACAGCGGGTTTTCTAAAGGGATTAATTCTTAAGACACACACTTACAAGCACACATTTATACAACTTAGTCTTGACTTATTGAGGAATCCGCACCGTTTCAATTTCAACTCGTAATACAGCCGAGGTGAATGAATTTGATAACGGAACGCTTATTTAGCGTGGGCAATGGGGAGTGTAAAGGTACAGACACACATAGGGTGTTAGTCCCCTGCTGTCACAGCTCTACTGAGCAACAGAGCTGCAGGGACTCATGTTTGGAAGGAAAAAGAATTGACCTTTCGGTCCACACACTCCACCTGCCTGTTGGGTCACTAGGTACAGACAGGCCCCCCTTGCTATTCACCCGACCAACTTGTGGACGGATGAGGGTGGCTGGAACCTGTCTTAGTCCAAGACCTGGTCGACGGTTCATAAATCTATCATTCATTTATACAATAACACACATTCTATATCCAATCTAAATCCACTATTTATTGGGGGATTTTACCTTACCACAAATTATCTTCTTATTCTTTTACAAATTCTTAATACACAAATAAAATTTAAAAAACAACTGATTACAATAACACAAGTACACAAAACAGTTAGAATTATTACTAGTTTTACAGTCACACTCACTACTCACCACATACATGAATGAATTCAGCTGCAGCGAAAAAACAAACATACCATGGCCAGGTTCTCCTTACTTTTATGCTATATTTTCATCCAGGTGGAACCTCTATCGTATTCACACCCAGGTTATCAGCTCTGACACTCTACCTTATTATTTTGAGTGACGAGCTGGAGAGAAGCGAAACGGTTGATCAGACCCTTTGCACAAGTGCGATTCTGGTGCACTCCCTTCTTGATTTGTGGCTCCCCAAAAAGCCTCGGTCTGGCGACCCCTTTTATATCTCTACTTCAGCCAATGCGTCTGCTAAGCCAATGATAGACCCTTCCTTTACCATCTTATCAGCAGCCCCCTCCTTAAAACTTTACTGCTGACTTGCAAAGCTAATTTTGCAGTGACTGCAAAATTCCCATGTCTGGGTCTGGAACTGCTTCATGTGCAAGTTCCCGTTATCATGGGTTTACTTCTTGGTCAAGGTCTCTTTTTTTTTTTTTTTTTTTTTTTTTTTTTTGCTCTCTGAGTCCCCCACACATGGATTTATAGCTTTTCTCAAGATGGACTCGGGGCACTGATTTTTACAAACATGTTTTTTACCTTGTTACAACAAGGACCTGTTAACTTCCTTTCTCTTATCTTTTTCCTTCCCATACCCAAAGCAGAATTCTGCACCAGAATATTTCAATCTTGAAGTTTCAAATCTAAACTGTTTAAGTTAGCCCAACAAAGCCTCAAAAGTTTTCATAACCAGCAACATCCACTAGTCTTTTATCTCTGGTAAATTAAAAATGTCTGGATGGATTTTATTGCAACTTCCAACCACTTAACTTAGCCAATTTTCTATATTCATGTATTCTGCCTGTATGTGTATATATGGAAGATATGCTGCAAACAGTGGACTGCAGAATTGCTAAAGGCTTCTGTTTCTGCGCAGTTATCTTGAGAATCCTCATTGAGGATGCGTGCGCGCACACGCGCGACAGTTAAATGAGGTTTTGGTGGAATAACATGAACAAATGCCTGTTGCTACTCTCCCTTCCATCCATACACATGGAGAGTAGGTCTATTAAAAGCAAGAGAACTGTATCTTAGAATCTAAAGCTACAGTTTCAGAGAAACAAGTAAAGCTGATCACTTCTCCTTACAAGCAGATCAATAATTAATGTATTGGATGAACTGTAGCAAAGTGCTTCAATTTAATCAGATGTAGTTCTAATTTACAA
The DNA here is from genome assembly GCA_007922155.1 of Mesoclemmys tuberculata. Classification (NCBI taxonomy): domain Eukaryota; kingdom Metazoa; phylum Chordata; order Testudines; family Chelidae; genus Mesoclemmys; species Mesoclemmys tuberculata. The sequence continues at coordinate 39,121,695 of ML675611.1, forward strand.
AGCAATCCACAGTCATTGCTCTGCTGGTTTTTGGGTAGCTGTTAGTGCTAAAGATTCTCCATAATGCAAAGTGTGTTTTGTCATCTGAGCAAATTTGAACAATAATCACCAAACAGTTGATTCAATGGAGGTGAGTGTATTCTTGCTCCATAAATATTTGATTAATATTTTACATTGCTAGCCACGTGAATAATGCTAATTAAATCACTTATTGGAAGGGATTTTTTTCACATCAGCTATCTAAATAAACTGTGAGCAACTTGGTTTCATCATTCAACTAGATCTAATTAGGAGCGAGTTCACAACCAGAGTGAGCTGTCATATTACTACATCTCAGTGAAGTGTGTGAGTTTTGCATGTGGTCTCCATGCGGGACAAGCAGCACAAAAAGACAAGGAAGATGAACTATCTGCAAATTCACTTTCTAAGAATTTTAATCTTCAGGGGACAGTGCAAGGAAGCTGTTTTTATCTTCCATGTGAATGAGAAGCAGTTGGACATCAATGGGGAGATTCCTATAAGTGTCCAGCATGGATGCAGTGTGAGTGGAATAATTCAGGCTGGTTAAGATTAATTTACTTTCTAGAAGTGAGATCACTGAAGCTGAGGATTTCTCTCCAAGGGACAGCATGCAAACCCTGTCAACAGACATTTTAACCAAGACTGGCCAAAGCAGCAGAACAAGTTTCCTTGCCCAGGCTCCTGCCTTTGTGTTCATTCTTATACTAGAGTCTCCTTTGTAGCTCCGAGTGATAGTTTCTAGCACAAAGGAGAAGCCGCTTTTGCTGTGTGAGTGAGTGCAGTCACTTGCCATCTTCTTCAGCTCTATTTTATTGGCAGGGGACGGGCTTAGTTCTGTAGAATCCTCCTGGAGTTCTGCGGATTCGCACACCTCAGGCTTTCAACCTTCCCCGCTAGACAAACAGCATTCTCAATGTACCCTCTCTACACACAGACACATCATGTGAAAGCTTATTATGTTTACTTTAAGATGAGGCTTGATGTGGAGCTGTCAAGTGATGCTGTTGCCATAGAAACAGAAACAATGACACCATCAACACATTAAACTGACAACTTTGAAATATTTGCATTTATTTCTATTAGTTTAATGATTCCAAGTATTTTCAAGACTTAAAATTGGATTTCTTTTACCTTAAAGCATCACAACAATCTAAAGAGTAAAACAAAAACTTGAACAGGTATCGTTGACATTTAATAGTACTGGACTGCTGGTGACATTTCTAGTCAATATCAAGTTCATCATTATGATCTCTCAACTGTGTGGGTTACTGTAGTTGCCTTTGCCTTGACATGTGTACACAGTTCTGTGCAGGAAAGGGCTGACTACAGACAGGGTTACCCCCCCCCTCAAATACTCTTTCATGGTGAGTCAGTTCTGGATGTGTTTTAGGCTTTTCAAATGCTGCATAAGAGACTCTGATTGTCTGGGAAGAGAGTGACTCTCCCCCTCCACTCATACTTCATTGATATTTCTGATGGTGCTAGACTATCTGCAGTCTGTTCCTGAAATACCCTGAAGCCCTTGAAGGGAAAGTATTCTTTCCATCAACAAAACATCTGTTAGCTACTTCATGGGTACAATCCCATTTGGAATGACTACACCTCCGTGGAGTCTGTCAGTTTTTGCAGCATTACTGATGAGCCACCTCCGCTCAGTATAACTATGCAGAATCCATGAAGATGTAGTATGTCACTTAAGTTGCAGGACCCGAATTCCTGGTGTAGCAATGCAGCAAGGTTCATATACAGTGGTGTGACAATTTTGGAACTGTTAACTACTATGCACTTCACAACTGCGGTAACCTCTTTTCCTTCTCTGAAGGATGATACTCAGTGCTGGCTGAATTAAATGCCTCTTCATCTGTCAACTGAAGGACAAACTGCACCAAGTGAGACACAAAAGTAGACTTCTGTAAATTGGCTTGGGATAATAATCTGAGGTTTTCATTTGGGCTATTTTGGATTGAAGTGGCAATATACCAGACCACTTGTTCAGGTCAGACTAGATGATCATATTGGTCCCTTCTGATCTTAAAGTCTATGAGTCTATGTGAAAGCTGTTCATTAGGCTCACTTGCCAGAAGAACATTCAGATAATTTAAGTTCCTGCTGCAGATTACTAGCAACTAGAGAGCAACACTAATAATGTGCTGCAGAAACAATGGTAGACTTGCCTAGTCCATGCTGTGCATGGACTGAAATTGCAGAACTGTAGTGGTTTCTAATCTTGCCTGTAACTTGCTCCTGGAATAGCTTGTAGTTTGTACATGTGAGGGAAGCCAAGCTTTGTGTCTCTATAGCAGCTTGGACAGCAGGAAGAGCCTTTTTGTTGCACATGAGACCATTGAAGAGAGAGACAATTAGCAGATAAAACACACTGCAACGATACTTTGACATTACATTAGATGCCTTGGCTTTGATTTGTTTTACTCAAATAAGAAAGGCATGTTGAGGGATAAACTGCATCCTTAGTAATCAAGTCTTCCATAGATACTCTGTGCAACATGTCAGCATCTCCTCTTCAAAGTGGTGCCTCTCTCATAGTAGTTGCTCTCATGATTTTATCTTATGAAGTTTTTTGTATGGTTTGTCTTTCTCAAGCAAAGATTGCAACAGTACCAATGCTTGGAGGATCTCTTGTGCTGGTGGATCTAGAAGCATGTGAATGTGATGCACTCTGATCAGATTCAGAGGTTTTTCTTTCTTTTCTAGGGTCAGTACAACTGGTGTGCCAAATTCAACTTGCTTGTGTATTTCTGAAAGCAATCTCTGTGACAATGCATGGGTGGCACATCCTTTAAATGAGAACTCATCCATTAGCCGCCATTACAATTAATCTCTCATGGCTTCTGCTGCCAGAATCACAGAATTATGTCCAGTACTGGTGGCTGTTGATAGTGTGGCTGACTTTTTGACTTTTCTTGACACACAACACTCTTCAAAGTTGTGGAGGGTCTTTCTGTTAGAGGATACAAGCCACTTAAAGCATACATCAATGTCTTCATATACCACAGCTTCCACAGAGAAGTAAAAATCCCAAGGTATAGTATTTGCAGTACCACTACTACCATAATTTTTCACTTTGTACAAATACAGACTTGTGCCAAATTAAATATAAATAGACCTATATTAGTATCTCAGTTGCCTTTTTTTGTTTAGTGAATGCATCACAGTCCCCTGTGCAGCTCTGTATTGTCATCTCTAACACTAATCTGTGCATAAGTATCATTGAACTATTCTAGAAACTAGCTTTTTAATTCAAAGGCTGGTACTGCATGCATAGGCAATAACAAATTAAAACCTTCTACCACGCAGACTAGATGCTTCATTGTATATACAGCAGCTTCCAAATGGAGAAGCATTACATTAGGAATTGATATACATTTATATCTACCCCCTGGCCAGATACTCTTCTGCTACTGTGGTACAACCTTCAGTGAGAGACGGATCTGTTCAGCAAACTTCAATTGAAAATATAGAAAACTATTATCACTGGTGGGGTAGCTGGAGGATTAAGAATGTGATGTGAAAACATTTCAGGTTAGTATTAAGCAAAACATTGGCTTTTCTGCCATATGTAAACAGCGTCGTCATTTCTGGGGGGAAAAATTTGCCCATGTGAATCCCGTAATCATCATTTACCAAAAGACTTGCTTTAGGAAAGCTACCTACTGACAAACCTCACTAAGGTGCTGAAATGTATTTAACCCATAAAAGATATAGTCTTGTTGCAGTGTTCCTGGAATTGCAAAAACATCACTTTCACAGGGAGGGTATGTGGCAAGCCTACCCAGGGCTTGCATGGAGTGATGTGGGCTGCAAAGGGCCACTTAACTTTAGATGCTGCATATGAAGGGGAGGTAGGGCTTGATGAGACATAATTGCCAATGAACCTTAGCTGGGGGAGGAACATGATAGGATTATAAAACTGGAAAATAAGAGCAGGAAGATGCTGCAGGGAAGGGGCCTGTAGTCACTCTAGAGGGAAAGGGTATTGGTGAAAGACAAGGAGATCTGGCGGGGAGGGAAGGAGGGAGAGAGAGAAAGCCCTGGGCTCTGGTGTCTGATAAAAAGCTGAGGGGGTTGAAGTAGCCAAGGGGAGCAGAGGAAGCTCTGGTGAGGTAGGACAGAATCTCAAGAAGCAGCAACAGGCACTGAGAGTGATGGGACCTGAATTGCTAGTCAAAAGTCCCCTGGGCTGGAACCTGGAGTTAGGGGAACCTAGACCCCACCCCCCACTAGTTAAGGTCAAGTGCCCCAGGACCTACAGCTGGAATGGAAGAGTGTTTGCAGCATTCAGTTAGCTTGTTGGGTGGCACTTTGATACCGTGCAGGTGGCTGGCTGGAGGGCTGGCTCATGAACGGGGAACTGCAGAGAGAGGGAGGGACCACAGCATGAGCAGCTAACAGGAGGGCATGCCTTAAGATGCAAAAGCTAATTCCCAGATCTAGCCACAAGGAGGCACACCTGGGTTGAGTAGAAGCCCTTTACAGGGTACCCTTGTTTCACCTCACCTGCAGGCTTAGGGCATCGTTTAATAGCTTCGTATCACATCACTAAATGTACATAAAATAAGCTTTCAAATGGAATATGGTATGGGATGAATACACTAAACTCAAAAAGTATGTCCCTCTTTCAAGGATTACCCCGTCTGCTCCAGTTCTTCATTACCCCCACTCTCCTTGCAGGCCCAATGATTGCATGGGACTTGCTCTGCAGTCTATCATTACTGTTTAATTGTTTTGCTGAACAGCAAAAACAAGTTTTCCCTCCCTTTCATGGAGCTAAGCATGTCTTTATGCCTCTGGGCCTGGGGAATAATTGCTGCAGAACCATTTTAAGACATCAGACAAATATTCACCACGTGGGGATGAGCTATACCAGGGAAGCAACTATCAGTGCCACACCTAGCATCTTTCCTTTCTTCCTTCCTGACTCTGCACTTCTGTGTCCCAAAGGCCACGTGGAAGCCAAACTCCTCTAATCTGGACAGATGTGGGAAACAGGCACAGTTCTTTGGCAATGTTTCCTTGTTCTGTCATACGTGATTAACTCGTTTCTGAAAAATCTGGTCAAGTAGACATTGCCCTGGAAGATGTCCTATAACATAGGAGCATTATCAAATGAAACCTATGACCCTCCTCTGCAATAGTTATCTAGGGCACAAATAACTCTTGTAAGCATAACCTACATGGCCCCGTGCTAACCCCAAAAGTAGAAATAGTCCCTGCCCTGAATGGATTAGCTTGTTTAGGAGAAGATGTCTTTGGTGGTGGAGGGGAAGGAGCTGCACAATAACACATAACAAAGCTGCTTATTTTGTTCCAAATAAATAATGGTTAATACTCAAAATTGCCCTGCATGGTGATTTAAAACATACTCAGCCAAATGCATCCCTACTGCAATGCCATTGATCTCAGCAGGCTCACTTGTGAATGAGCTTGGCCAATTTTAGTCTTTACAACCCCCCTCGTGGTTTATTATGAACCTAGAACAGGTCAGCAGCAGGGATAGGACCTAAGACTTTCAGCACCGGCTACACAAACCCTGTCACTTGAGTTGAGGGGTTAGCTCCATTAACTTGGTAAATAGCAGCAGACTCCTGGTATCTGAGTGCTAGAGGGACTTATGATCACAGACACACATGCACTTAGTCGATGTACTAAAGCCTAGTGCCCCCCTAGGACAGTCAAGGCATGCTCCAGTCATGTAGCAATGTACAACTCATTGAGCACATGGCTTCACTTGCACATTGTCACCTGATGTGTGTTATCAATGACCCGTATCTCAGTGGTACTAAGAATGGGCCACCTGGAAACCTGGATCTATGTCAGTGTTTGCTTTCCATCAGTATCTCGTAGTGTTTCTTTCTTAGGATGAAACATTAGGAAGGCTGCGGACTCCTATTTTATAAGTGTCCGTTATTTTCACCTTCACAAACACCTGGGAATGGAAATCTGTTCGCTCCACAATATCTTCTGTGCCAAGCAATGTGGGTGGACATCTGTGCCCCTTGTTCCACTCCCATCATCCTCAACATTTGGAAGAATGGATGTCAAAGAAATATTGACAGACACCACCCCTACCTGAAAACAACCTCAGCCCAGGACACCCTGACTGTGGAGAAGGTCAGCGTTGGATCTGGGTTTTGGAGCTCAGCCCCATCTCTATTTTAAAGGTTAAACGCCAAGACTCATCTAGCACCAGCCCCTCCACCCAGCACCATTTTCTATGCCAGAGCCTTCATCCGCTTCATTGTGCTCTGCAGCACCAGGTATTAAGCACAGCGACAGCCAAGGCGCTAGACTGCAGGAGGTACCGATAGCTAGAGCGAGTCTGGTACGGGCTGGCCGGCAGCCCTAGAAAATGTTTCTGTCTGTATCTTGCCTGAGGCTCAGGTGCGTGGCAGCCTAGCTGAGAGGTCGCTCCTGTAACAGGGCTGAAAGCAGAGACCGTAGTGACCCCTGCCCTTCAGGCCAGGCCTCTGCCCCCGCCCCAGTAGCATCAGAGCAGGCAGCAGCAAGTGACTGGTGGGAATGAAGGGCAAGAGAAGCCCAATATCTGTCCCAGGATCCTTCATTGAAACCCCAGCTACTTTCTCATAGACTTTAAGGACGGAAGGGATCATCCTGATCGTCTAGTCTGACCTCCTGCATGGTGCAGGGCACAGAACCTTACCCACCTGCACCCCTAATAGACCCCTAACCTCTGGCTGAGTTACTGAAGTCCTCACATCATAGTTTAAAGACTTCAACTGAGACAGAATCCACCATTCTGCAGCAGCACTCAGCACCCCTCTTACCTCAGCCAGCCACAAGCCCCTTTGCACCCTCTGCTTACTGGAGAGACCCAGGCACCCTCCAGCACCCAGCTCTATCTAGCACACTCCCTTCTGCCTGCTTGTATCTTGTTTGCTCTTACACAGCCAGTCTAATGTGAAGGCGTCACAAGGGTCCAGTGGGCTCCAAATACCCATGTTTACTAACTCCGGGCAGGGTGCAAGGCCTTGCGGCAGGGGCGCACTGCCATTCTGCGGGGCTCCAGAGGCTTCTGGATCCTAGAAGACAGTGAGAGCTGCTCAAGGGTTTTAAAGAGATACTACCCAATTCCTATAAACTACATTCCCCCAGCTTAGCCACCCAAATCATAGCTGCCAAATTTTGTGCAGGTCCATGGCTTATTTCCACCACTGCCCCTAGGTGGCTTGAGACAGGGCATATTGACCATAAATTGAAGTTTATGGCTGTCTGCAAACTATTTGTAAGTATACAATTAGCTAATTAAATAACTTGCATAACCTGTCAGGGAGCTGCACTGCGATGAGAAATTGACTGCGATGGAGAAATTTCAGAAGGAGAAGCATTCAGATGGTGAAGGAAGCAAAAGGGGCAGCCATTTTATACTTGATTCTGATAAACAGGAATTGGTTGTGAATCTGAACATGAAAGGCAATTTGGGTGAAAGCAGTCATGAAGCGATAGACTTCATGAGTCTGAGGAAAGGAAGGAGTGAAAGCAGCAGAATAAGGACAATAGACTTCAAAAAAGCAGATCTTAACAAACTCGGAATTGGTAAATAAGGTCCCACGGGAAGAAAATCTAATGGAAAAATGATTCAGGAGAGCTGGCAGTTTCTCAGAGACTATATTAAAGGTGCAATGTGAAGGAAGGCTAGGAAGAATAGTAAGAGGCCAATATGATTCCAGCAGGAGCTCTTTAATGACCTGCAAATCAAAAAAGGAATTCTATAAAAAGTGGAAACATAGATAAATTGCTAAGGAGTACAAAAGAATAGCACAAACATGTAGGGACAGAATCAGAAAGGCTTAGGCACAAAGTGAGTTACACCTAGCAAAGGACATGAAAGGCAATAAGAGGTACTATAAATATATCAGGAGCAAGAGAAAGATGAAGGAAAGTGTAGGTCCTCTGTTTAGTGCGTAAGGAGAGCAAAATAACTGACATCAAGAAGACTAAGGTGTTTAGTGTCCATTTTGCTTCAGTCTTCACTAAAAAGTTAATTGTTGCCAGTAGCTTAACACAATTAATATTAACAAGTGGGAAGGAACACAAACCAGAATAGGAAAAGAATAGGCTAAAGACTATTTAGATAAGTTACACGTATTCAAATTGGCAGGATCTGATTAAATTCATCTTAGTGAACTTAAGGAACTAGTTGAAGCAATTTTGCACTTTGGGTGATTATCTTCAAGAACTCACGGAGGATGTGTGAAGTCCCAGAGGATGGAGAAGGGGAACCATACTGCCTATCTTTCAAAAAAGGGGAACAAAGAGCACCTGAAGAGTTATATATCCGTTTGCTTAACTTTGATATCTGGAAAGATACTGGAACAAATTGTTAAACAATCAGCTTGTAAGCACCTAGCGTATAATAGGGTGATAAGTAATAGCCAACATGGATTTGTTGAGAACAAATGATGTCATGCTAACCTAATTTCCTTCTTTTGAGAGGGCTACTTGCCTAGTGGCTAGAGGGGGAAGTAGTAGACATGATTATATCTTGATTTTAGTACAGCTTTTGACACAGTCCCACATGATATTCTCATAAGCAAACAAGGGAAATGTGATCTAGATGAAATTACTCTAGATGGGAGCACAACTGTCTGAAAAAATATACTCAAAGAATTATCAATAGTTCCCTGTCAAACAGAGAGGATGTAATTAGTGGGGTTCTGGTGGGATCTGTCCTGGGTGTGGTATTAGTTGATATTTTCATTAATGACTTGGCTAATAGAGTGGAGAGTGTGCTTATAAAATTTGCAGATGACATCATGCTGGGAGGAATTGCATGCACTTTGTAAGACAGGATTAGAATTCAAAACAAGCTTGACAAATTGGAGAATTGGTCTGAAATCAAAAAGATGAAATTCAGTAAAGACAAGTGCAAAGTACTACAGTTAGGAAGAAAAAAAATCAAATTACACAACTGCAAAAGAGGGAAATTAACTGGCTGAAAAGGCTCTGGGGGCTATAGTAGATCACAAATTGAATGAGTCAGCAATGTGATGCTGTTGCAAAAAAGGCTAATATTCTGAGGTTCATTACCAGGAGTGTTGTATGTAAGACATGGGTGGCAATTGTCCTACTCTACTTGCAATGGGTGAGGCCTCAGCTGGAGTAGTGTGCTACTTCTAACTACAAGGATAGTTAAGCAGTGGAACAGGCTTCCAAGAGAGGTGGTGGAATCCCCATCTTCGGAGGCTTTAAAGAACAGGTGGACAAAACCTGTCAGGGATAGGCTAGGTATACCTAATCCTGCCTATGTGTCTATGAAACACCTGCTGAACTTCCATGATTCCAGCTGCTCCGAGTCCAGGAGTCTGACCCCCAACACAAATATCAGCTGCAACAATCTGCATGATTTTTACTGGCACACTTTAATTTTTATTCATGGTGACTATGCCATGGGTCAGCTGCACTGCTTGGTGTCCAGGAAGCAAAGAGTTAATTCCAGGCTGAGTGGGGAGTAACAAATCTGAGCTGGGGATTGGAGGCGCAATCCAGCTTTCAGGGGGAATTCAGGAAACACTAGAAATGTTACTTGGGAGCGGTGCTAAGCTTGAGGGTGGTGGTCAGGAAGAAAGCTTTGGATGAAAATCTAATTTAGCAAAAGGCTTTTTGTGGCCAAATTAGCTGATCCTCTCCATCAGCTCACAGTTGTCCTCAGGAGAAAACGCTCAGTCTGAAAGGATAACCAGTCTGGGTAAAAACTCAGTCAATTGTGATACCTGCTTATAGTTAGCCTCCATGCACAGTTAGAAAATGTGGTGCCTAACAAAATTTTAGACAATAAGCACAATGTCAGCAGGACACTTTAGATCAGTGAGAATCCTGTCTTAGTTAAAGGCTATTAGGCTGTTTAGATTAATAGCTTCCTTTGTTTCATTCAGATGAAGGAAGTAGTGACCACCTAGGGAAATGTTACCTGACTTTGTTGTTTTTCAAGCTCAAAATTTCAAATACAAAAGGCCTGAGGTGTAGTTTCTATGGTAAAATGCACCTCAGAGGCTGGGGAATTAGGTTTCAAAACCATTGGGCGGAGGAGGGAGTTGTACACTCTTTAAGGCTGTCTGTCTCAAGTTTTATTTAAACTACTATTTGAATCACAAAATAGTCGCCTAAGCCTGGGTTATGTATTTAGGTTGGGTCTCGTCCTGTTGGAGGACACAGAGCCAGCTCACCTTCTTGCACCAGATGTTGTTTTGGTGCTTGCATTTCCAAAGCACTAGAATCCCTGCAGAGGAAGGAGAGAAAGAGACACCATGTTCTCCCCTCTCTGCCAGCTCCAGTAAGTGGAGCTGGGTCACTGCCAGGAGACTGTATGCTGCATCCTAATAAAGGTGGAAGCGTGGCACTGCTGCAGCACCAGGGTGTCTCTGCACAGGCAGGGATTTAAAGCCCCAATTTTACTCTGAGAGCTGCAAATTGGGATGACAGTTTGGATTCTGAGCTAAATTCCCTGTACCACCCACCTCCCCCGCAGCAATAGGGCAGTTGGATCTGGGGTTTATTGTAAGTCCATCTCTGGTAAAGTGCATGTGTAAAACTATATATTGGCTACATACATCTTAAACTACCTGGGGCTAGTCTTTCTATGGGCCAGCTGCCTTCTGCCCTACTGGTTGATGTGAAACTTGAGCCTGGCCTGCTGTCCACCTCATGATGTAATCTGGAGAGGGTGGTGGACAGAACCTTCCAAGTGATGGAACGTGACTCAGCAACATTTACACCCCTCAATGTGCATCAGCTTGTCAGGGGGCCATTCAAATACACTGACCTCTGATTTTCTTCCACCCAGTCAAAATTAAAGACAGGGACTCATTCTACCATCTAGTGGCAATTTGTGTCACAGTGCTCAGTCTAGAAGTGTAGCTAGACTAGGCTAAATTAAATTGTTCCGTCTTGTCTTGTGTCTTTGTCAAAAAATGATTACATAGGGATAAAATCCCTCTAATCTTTGCATGTATAGTTCAGGAAGGACAGGCAGGGGCGAAAGGGTGGAGGAGTTGCACTGTATGTAAGAGAGCACTATGATTGCTCTGAGCTCCAGTATGAAACTGGAGATAAGTCAGTTGAGAGTCTCTGGGTTAAGCTTAGAAGCAAGAACAATAAGGGTGATGTTGTGGTGGGTGTCTATTATAGACCACCAGACCAGGAGGGCGAGGTAGATGAGGTTTTCTTCAATCAACTAGGGAAAGTTTCCAGTTCACAGGATCTGGTTCTCATGGGGGACTTCAATCATTCTGACATCTGCTGGAAGAGCAATACAGCAGAGCACAAACAATCCAGGATACGGACCATGGACTTCAGAAAAGCGGACATTGACTCCCTCAGGGAGCTGATGGGCAGGATCCCCTGGGAGGCTAATATGAATGGGAAAGGAATCCAAGAGAGCTGGCTGTATTTTAAATTAACCTTATTGAGGGCACAGGCACAAACCATCCTGATGTGCAGAAAGAATAGCACATGTGATAGGTGACCAGCTTGGCTTAACAAAGAAGTCGCTGGTGAACTTAAACACAAAAAAGAAGCTTACAAGAAGTGGAAGCTTGGTCAGATGACTAGGGAGGATTATAAAAATACTGCTTGAACATGCAGGAATGAAATCAGGAAGGCCAAAGTGCAACTGGAGTTGCAGCTAGCGAGGGACATGAAGGGGAACAAGAAGGGTTTCTATCGGTATGTTAGCAACAAGAGGAAGATGAGGGAAAAGGTGGGCCCCTTACAGAATGGGGGAGGCAACCTAGTGACAGGATGTGGAGAAAGCTGAGGTACTCAATGCCTTTTTGCCTCTGTCTTCACAGACAAGGTCAGCTCCCAGACTACTGCACTGAGCGGCACAGAATGGGAAGGAGGTGAACATCCCGCCATGCTGAAGGAGCAGGTCCAAGACTATTTAGAAAGATTGGGCATACACAAGTCCCTGGGGCCAGATGCAATGCACCCGAGGGTGCTGAGGGAGTTAGCTGATGTGATTTCAGAGCCATTGGCTATTATCTTTGAAAGCTAATGGCAATTGGGAGAGGTATCTGATGACTGGATAAAAGCAAATATGGTGCCCAACTTCAAGAAAGGGAAGAAAGAGGAACCAGGGAACTACAGACCAGTCAGCCTCACCTCAATCCTTGGAAAAATCATGGAGCAGGTCCTCAAGGAATCCATTTTAATGCACTTGGAAGAGAGGAAGGTGATCAGGAGCAGTCAACATAGATTCACCAAGGGAAAGTCATGCCTGACCAACCTGATTGCTTTCTATGAAGAGGTGACTGGCTATGTGGATGTGAGGAAAGCGCTGGACGGGATATACCTTGACTTTAGCAAAGCTTTTGATACGGTCTCTCATAGTATTCTTATCAGCAAGTTAAAGAAGTATGGTTGGATGAATGGACTATAAAATGGATAGAGGACTGGCTAGAGCATAGGGCTCAATGAGTAGTGATCAATGGCTCCATGTTTAGCTGGCAGCCGGTCACAAGCGGAGTGCCCCAGGGATCGGTCCTGGGGCCAGTTTTGTTCAACATCTTCATTAATGATCTGGAGGATGGGGTAGATTGCACCCTCAGCAAGTTTGGGGGAGTGGTAGATACCCTGGAAGGTAGGGATAGGATACAGAAGGACCTAAACAAACTGGAGGATTGGGCCAAAAGAAAACTGATGAGGTTCAACAAGGACAAGTGCAGAGTCCTGCACTTAGGATGGAAGAATCCCATGCACAGCTACAAACTGGGGACACCTATAAGCTAGGCAGCAGTTCCGCAGAAAAGGATCTGGGGGTAACAGTGGATAAGAAGCTGTTTATGAGTCAGCAGTGTGCTCTGGTTGCCAAGAAGGCTAATAGCATATTGGGCTGCATTAGTTGGAATATTGCCAGCAGATCACAGGAAGCAATTATTCCCCTCTGTTTGGCATTGGTGAGGCCGCATTTGGAGTACTGTGTCCAGTTTTAGGCCCCCCACTACAAAAAGGATGTGGAGAAGTTGGAGAGAGTCCAGCAGAGGGCAACAAAAATGATAGGGGGCTGGAGCACAAGACTTATGAGGAGATGATGAGGGAACTAGGCTTGTTTAGTCTGCAGAAAAGAAGAATGAGGGGGGATTTGATAGCAGCCTTTAACTACCTGAAAGGGGGTTCCAGGGAGGATGCATCTAGGCTGTTCTTAATGGAGGTAGATGACAGAACAAGGAGCAATGGTCTCAAGTTGCAGTGGGGGAGGTCTAGGTTGGACATTAGGAAAAAGCTTTTCACTGGGAGGGTGGTGAAGCACTGGAATGGGTTACCTAAGGAGGTGGTGGAACCTCTGTCTTTAGAGGTTTTTAAGCTGTGGCTTGACAAAACCCTCGCTGGAATTATTTAGCTGAGGTTAGTCCTGCTTTGAGCAGGGGGTTGGACTAGACCTCCTGAGGTCCCTTCCAACTCTAATATTCTATGATTCTATGAAATCTGGGCAAATACTGAAAATAATTTTGTGACAGTTCATCTGAAGTCTTAAATTAATTTGCTTAACTTGTATCTGCCCATGGTTTGTTTTCCATGATATTTTAAAGGATGGGTTTGCTAGCAGGAGTAGTAACAAACAGCAAATTCTAAGCAGAGAGTGTTCACAGAAAGTGAACTTTTGAGCTCGTAAATGTGAATAAAACTGCTCTTACAGTGGGCTCATTAAGAGAGAAAGTGGAAACAACAATTGATAACTGTGTCCAATCAAAACTTTCCAAACCACAAATATCATTTCCTACCAAATACATTTCATGAGCTACTGTACTTATGCAGTTTACAGATCAAGAAGTATTCACCCTAATTATTCAGTGAATGATTCTGATTGTATAACAAAGTTGAGGAAATTGTAAGCTGTAATTTGCAGAAGAATTTGCAAACAAATTACATTTGTCTGATTTGCTCGGCTCTTTGCATAGTTTTGTTTTTGTGAGATAGTTTGTAGATGATATAAATGGGACTTTTTTTGTTCTCATTTGCTCTGTGATGTATAAAGAAATCATGAAAGCATTAAATTTTTTTAAATTTTCACACTAGAAATGCAGTCCTGTCTTCGATTTAATAAAAACAAAAGGTTCTGTAGAGAACCAGCAGGGTTATGAGTTTGCAAGTAACATGAAGCCAGAGAAGGGACTTTTAGTTGTAGCGCTCTAGGTGTGTGGGTTTTATACACACCTAGAACTTAAATAGCTGATAAACAGTTGGGAGAAAGCTCCCTTTGTGATAGATTTTTTACATTTCTCAACTCTCACTTGACAGGACAGAAATTTCCCACTGCAATGCTCTGGTTCTCCTGCAAAAACAGAAAAGATGACTGGATATTCCTCACATCTGTAAGGTAAAAATAAGCAGACTTGTATTCTAACTCTGTCATTAACTTATTCTACGACCTTGGTCAAATCACTTTCCCTCTCTTTGACCGATTTCCTCATTTGTAAAATAGGTTAATATCATTATCCCTATCTTTGTAAAATGCTTTGAGACTTACCGTTGTAAGTGCCAGGTATTCTTCTCCCCAGTACACATTGAACACCTGCTGATGGCAAGCGTCCAGCAGAAGAGCTGAGTAATTTACTGTCTGAGCTATGGTTGGGCCTTAGAACTGCATGACAATAGCAAATCACATTTTAGATGAGTTAATGTGAGGATTGTTGTGTTTTTATTCTTTGTTTTGCACCCTTACTTTTTCATTGACCATGAAATGTCACAAAATGGCCTTTTCTGCATCAAATGTAAATGCTGGGTTCTAGCTGCAAAGCCAATTCTTCAGAAAAATGGGCCTGTCTTTATTTGACCTGTGAAACAGAAGAACTTTCATCCAAATAGGGGCCGTTTCCAAATAAGTTCATGTGATGGTAGATTGATTTAAAGTGCTGATCTTACTCATGATTTATATCAGCAAGCAGGAAACATTGACTTAAGTAATTTACTTTAATGTTTTTCTTCTGTCCTTTTCAGTTATTTTCCTAAAGTAAGTTTTATTTTTATCTATTAGTATAACTACTAAAACTTGATTGGCAACCAAATAAAATCTTTACATTAAATTGATACCACTTTTTGTTAATCAAGAGGATACACTATATGTGTACACATTTATTTATTTAAAGTTAAATAGCTTAACACACACTTATTCAGATTTTTAATTTTTATATTTTTTGTTTGAAAATGGTGAATGATGCATTTTTTATTTACTAGGGTGTTTTTTTTAACTCAGGAGTTTGTCAAGCTGTATTTGGATGGGTATTGAAATGCTATTAAAATGCACAAAAACAGCATTTTAAAATTGCTTTTATTAAATAAGTATACCTTAAATGCACTGACTACATAAGGGAAAAGTTTTTCTCAAAATATATTTTTCATTTAAAATTAACTGTCTTATTAAACAATGGACGTATTAACTGTAGTTAGTGAATTAATAGACTGTTTGTTTCTGGTCGTCACGGGTCAGATTTCGAAAAGTATTGAAATGTATAAGAATGCAGATAGGTACCACGTGGTATTTTGAAAAGTTAAATTAATAGGAGTTAGGAGTTCTGAAATTCCCACTGGGCACCTGTCTGCATCTTTAGGTGCTGAAAATTTGGCCCAATGTCCTTCAAGTTTTTAGTATTAATAGACTGCTGCTTCATCTCCCAATCATTTTCTCAACTTTGAATGAACTAGTCCAAGTGAAGAAAATATTCTCTTTGCACCTGCTAGCTAAACTGAAACAGAAAGTAAATAAGGCAAAAGCTTTTCTCCACAACAGACTCTGAATATACTTCTATTTGATCCATTGACTGAAAATAACATGGTTACTTAATGACACTGTGAATTTATAAAACTTGAGCTGACCTCAAAGACACAGATGTTTTCCCCCTGATTCTCAATGTAATTCAAAATGTAATTAAAAATACAGCATCCTTTAACTTATTAAAATTTGCAGAGGACTGACTCATTGATGCAGCATGTTTGGTATTTATTTAAATGATATTAGTAGGATTATAGTACATTTAGGCCTTCACATAGGTTACCATAATTTCAATTTTAATTTTAAACAGATTTATTTTTTGAAAGAAAAATGTATAAGATTTAAATTTTAAAAAATTATTTTTTTTAAAAAAATACATTTTTATCCACCCTGTGTAATGATTAGAATAAACTCCAGCTTCCAATAAACTTTCTCATCTCAGCATGTGCTGTGTCAGAGCACTCATTAGCTGGCAGCTGCTGGAGTGAACTTGTACAGAGTCAGAAGCCTTAAGGAGTTTTCTGAGAGGGGTGTGGTTGCTTATTAAAGGCCACCTCTCCCTTCAGTTATCTTTAAGATTAGCATTAAACCCAATTAACTGAAGAGTGTGTGGCTCTGTCAGAGGTGCTGGGGAATGCTCTTCCTTCTGCGTCTGTGCTGACGTGATGGAAGTGATGTGCTGCAGGGAGGGGTAGATGCCAGGCACCACGGCATGATGTTTTCAGACACTGTTTTGTTGGAAGTGCCTTTGTTCAGATTAGGCATTGCTGAGGTCATTGACTACTTGTGATAATTAAAGGAGCTGTGGCTATTTTCACAAATAGTCATAGTGTTAATGCCAGTGTCCTGGCCAAAATCAGACTTCGGTAATTCTGTTCTAAATTTTCCATTAGTTTCAATTGGATATGGGATTTGTCTTCACTTCTTCCTGTATGGTATTACTGTGCACAGCTGCTAGGTTCCACTCTAGACATTGCTGCATTTCACTGGTGTATGAAATGATTTGTTTCTAATGTGCTTTGGGTGCCTCTTGGATTGAAGAAGTTATAAAAATAGAAGATAATTATGAAAATTCATATTTTCATGCAGAGTAAGGTGCAGAATAGCCACTAATTAGTCTGCTGGTGTTATGAAAAACTCAGCATAATAAACCGAATTCTGTAGTGTTAATAAGCACTGGAGACAGACTGGCTGTAGGGAAGACTCAGTGCTTCTCTTAACTGCACAGGCAGCTAGCTCAGATTGAAAACTGAGCCTTTTGGAGACGTCCAGTTCACACTGGCCATGCTCAGAAGCCTAACCCATGTGTTTGCAGTTGTTTACACCTGACATGACGCCTAGTCTTACAAATCCCCTGAAAATGTGCAAACCTGGGCAAAATACAAAATAAGGAACAATCTTGCTTTGGGCTGGATGAGACATGATAGTGCTCTTCTGTGATCCCTATGAGTTCGTCAGGGGATTCAACAATCAAGTTATTAACATCAAATGTTAATGAAACAGGGTGAATTCCCAGCCCCACTGAAGTCAATGGGAGATTTGTCACTGTCTTCAGTGGACTCAGGATTAAATAAACTGAATACATTGGAGATTATTAATCTCTATAGTTATAACTTTTTGTATTTGTATCATGCCCAGAGGTGCTCTAAACACCCATTAGAGTAGTGCACATGCAGGTGTTAACAGAAGTCTACACTTGTTGCTTGTTAATTATCAACAGAGTGATTTACTTGGTTACCATTGTTTCAATGAATAGATAATGCCATTTATCGGTTAATGTCACTCTGTTACAGCTGTGTAAATGAAAAGAAATTTCACTAAGGGTAATGGAGTCATTCCTGATTTATACAGCTTTATAATGGAGGGTAGAATCTGTTATCTGAAGGGCTCTCTCCCTTTCCCTTTTGATAACTAATCTGAAAATAGAGGCTGAGACACCAGACAGGAAATCGGTCTACAATGGGCATTTCTTTTTATTTTGCACCTATTGCAATCTTCAGCCACATATGGAAAAACTCCAGAAAGATCCATGCTACAAGAAAAGCATCTACACTGACAAACATGTCAAGAATATTAGGGGTCTTTAGCCTCTCAGGAGACTGGGGACAGGATTTCCAAAGATGAGGGCCCTACAGTGAGGATGCCGTTTCCCTGGTGCACGAGTCTAATGGTCACCAGCTCAAGCACATCCGCTGTTGACCAGAAGCATGAGGAGAGTGGTGGTTTCTAAGGTGGCCAGGCCCCAAATCATAGATGTATAGGTCAGAAGTAGAATCCCATGGATTTTTTACTTTGATGGATGTCTTCGCTTTTTCTTTGGACTTGTGTTTTATCCACTCTACCCTTGGAGCAAATTGTAGCATAATGTGTGCTGCTGTGCAAGGGGTGGGTTGCATATTTTGTGCTAATATTTTTTTTATTTGGCTTATATTAATTTAGCAAAATATTTTGAGGTGTTATCTGAGAGATGGGAGTACAAAATACTGTTCCTATTGGAAGCAGATCCACCTCTGATTTTTTTTCCCCCACTCCCCTCCTCAAGACTCGCAGCTGAACCCAAACTCTCCATTTCCCAGCTTTGCAGCTTGCATTTGGTATGCAGAGTCCTTGTAGAAGACAGGGAGGGGGGGAATCAAGAACCAGTTGGAACAATAATCCAGAGGTGTGCTCCCTGCTGTTCCTGTTGCTTATCACAGGCAGTGCACTCAAAGGATGCCACTTTTCCTTCAGGTTCCTCTGCAGGTCAGGATCGTTTACAAAACTTAACCAGGAGGACCAAGTGTATCCTACAGGATTCTCTTCTGTGAAAGACTTTATTCCATGAGGGTGTGTACAGGTGCTAGGAGGAATGTGCACTAGACCTTGGACTTCATGTCTTTTAATCAAGCTTCGTTTAGGGGGTGCTCAGTAATTCAATTTTATGTTGAGCTTTTCCCAGCTTTCCTACTAGAGAGGCAGAGGCAGCAGCATTGTACTTGGTGAATGGAGACAACTCCATACTATGCAGTGGAGGATGAGATTTCTCAAAATCCATGACCATGAATTCTCTCCAGCTGCTTGGGTCTCCATACAGCCAGGGGAAGGTGGAGAAATGGATGCCGTACTGGAGAGCATCAGGGAGAAGTGTGTGTAGCAAGATAGGGCCCCTCAAAGTTCTATAGTACCTGTCTCTTTGAGTTAAATGACACCTAACCTTGGTCAGACCTGGAAGGACACTTTTTGTTCAAAAAAAGAAAAAATGTACACGGTGATAAGACCATTTCCTTTCTCACAGCGTCTCCTTTAATGTCAGGCCTGAAATATGAAGTCATTAGGGGATATTAAAACAGTGCTGACAAACTAATTAACAAAAGACATTACGCCGGATGGGCTCAATTTATCCTTTTTAATGGTTCTTATAAATGGGTGCCGCCAATTAAAATTAATAAAGATTTACCAGCGATTGCCTAGCATACACTGCTAAGGCGCTCCACTGAAGGTCGCCTTAAAGTCAGTCTTGTCAGTGCTGCAAGTTCAGCTCCCAACATCAAGCCCTGCTAAGTTGCTCTCGGTTATGCTTTCCGAGGCAGTTTCTCTGTCTGTGAATTTGGCTTGAGTTTACCCACTTCTGTCTCCATCTCTCTACAAATCCATTCATCTGTGTGTTGACTCTGTTAAAAAATATCCCCCTCACACATTACGGGATTTGTCACAATTTTCTAAGCAGAATCTCAACTGTCAATCCTTATGAGAACATGCTGCTTCCTTTTGCTCTTTGTTCTGAGATGCTCAGAGCATCTAGGATCACAGCTTCCTCTTTAAACATCATAAGAACAGCCATACAGGGTTGGCCAGTGAATGACAGTGGCAATGCCAGGTGGTTCAGAGGGAGTGAACAGAACAGGTGATCATCAAGTGATACATCCTGTCACCCATTACCAGCTTCTGGCAAACAGAACCTAGGGACACTTCAGAGCATGGTTTTGCATTCCTGCCCATCTGGGTTAATAGCCATTGATGGACCTGTCCTCCATGAACTTATCTAGTTCTTTTTTGAACCCTGTTATAATCTTGGCCTTCACTACATTGTCTGGCAAAGCATTCCAAAGGCTGACTGCATTGTGTGAAGAAATTCTTCCTTTTGTTCATTTTTAAACCTGCTGCCTATTTTCATTTGATGACCCCTAGTTCTTGTGTTATCAGAAGGAGTAAATAACACTTCCTTATTTGCTTTCTCCACACCAGTCATGATTTTATACACTTCTATCTTATCCTTCCTTAGTTCTCTTTTCCAAGCTGAAAAGTCCCAGTCTAATAATCTCTTCTCATATGGAAGCTGTTCTCATACCCCTAATAATTTTTGTTGCTCTTTTCTGTATCTCTTCAAATTCTAATGTATCTTTTTTGAGATGAGGTGACCAGATCTGCATGCAGTATTGAAGATGTTGAATACCATGGATTTATAAAGAAGCAATATATTTTCTGTCTTATTATCTATCCCTTTCCTAATCATTTCCAACATTCAGTTAGCTTTTTTGACAGCCACTGCACATTGAGTGGATGTTTTCAGAGAACTATCCACAATGACTTCAAGATCTCTTTCTTGAGTGATAACAGCTAATTTAGACCCCATCATTTTACATGTATAGTTGGGATTACATTTTCATTTCTGTATTTTCTTCCAGTCTAATTAATGTAAAGTGTTCCCTCTGCCTGGGGCCATCTTGAATGCTTGTAGGTTTATTGACTTAGTCGATTTATCTAGAGCTGGGTGATTATTCTGAGCATTAATCAAACAATTTGTTCAGATTCTAAATAACTGATATCTTCCACCATGTTAATTTTATTCACGTGTTCATATCCCCATTTTATTCATAAACATTCCTGAGAACAAGCTGCTGATTGGGGAATGGCTGTTTGAGCTAACCCTGTATATATAGATCCTCAAGGTACTTGCTATTATCATGCTGGAAAAGTTTCAGTCAAGCATTCTCGGAGCAAAATTAGCAGGTGATCAGTAAGTAATCAGTCATTCACCAAACATAACAAATGGCTAAAGTGAGCAATTTTCAAACAACCCAATGGCTGAGAATTGTCGTCAGTTGTTCAAACAATTACAAATAGAGTAAATCTTTTGAAAAAATCTCTTTGCAGATAATTGATGAACAGAAAAATGGCTACATTTGTTGGATATATTATATGCAGCTAATACCTGACCAGCTCAACTCCAACTTTTCCCCTCTTATCTTTCTGTAATGTGGTGGGACAGATATACTGCCTGTACATTATTCTCCTTTTCTCTCTTAAGAGTAATCACTCAGGTACATCCCATGATAAAGCTTTGAAACAGCAGGAGACAGCGCAGATTGGCAAGGGCCTATAGGTTTCAAACCCTGCTTTTAGTTGTCCTCTCTAACATTGTTCAAACTAGGGACCTCTTGTATATTTCCTGGCTTTTTCGTCTATTCGGATATACTGTGGGTATACATTGGGGGAAGACCACCTTTATTCCTTTTCTCTTCATTGACTGATTGAACACATTGCTTAGTCTGGCAGTTTTTTGTAATGTTGTTTAAATACTCAGAGGCTTTTGGCCTTGTGATGCCATGACATGAATGAACAGAACAAAGATTATGTCTCCTTAGTGGGGTTTTTTTCTACTTTGCCTGTTCTTTTTCTCCACTCTACTGGGTAATTCAGATTGAAAGAGGAGTGGTCACAGCAAGACCACGGGTCATGTTATTTGTGACTGACTATCTAAACACTTGTTATATTTGACATTGTTGGTATGAAATATTGGGATTTCCTATTCCCTGGCAGTATGTGACTTCTCTGACGTGCTCTGAAGATGAGGATGCGGGATGGAAGGACTTACCCTCCACAAAGGGAATCTTTGGATGTATAAGCATTGGCCTGTGGTTCCTCAAACAGCCCTGCAAAGTGGGATCACCAGCTTTTGCCTGCATTCTCAATGTGCAGTACATTAATTGTGCCCTCCCTTATTCCTGCTTCAAGATAAATCTCTTGCGCTTCTATTATTTGGCTAATTGCTGTGGATAATATGGCAGTCGGGTGCTCTTTGGCAGGGAGAGATTAATGGGGGACGATTCCTTTTGTTTTGATTTCATTTGCTAATTGCTATGTGGAAAGGTGTCTGTTAATTCATCCCCTCACCCTGTTAAATAGCAGGTTTTGATTTGCTTGTGCTGGGAGCAGGTTGCCAGAAATCGTAGACGGTTCTGTACCTTTATTTTGCTCTGTGGATTGGGACATTCTTGAGAGGCAGTATGCTTGTTTTAGCATGCCGTGGATAGAGTGCGTGCGTGCGCAGACAGGATTTGACTAGCAGTGCACCAGATGGGCGGGTGGGGACAACAAATCATCTGGATTTTGGTCTGAAGCTGAATCATCAGGACTTTAAGTCATTCAATCTTGTATTTCTGTCAGACTCTGCTGGTAAAGAGCAGGAACCTCATTGAAAACCTGAGTCTGTATGTTAACTGAGCTTCTGCGGCTGTGTCCAACACACATCCTGGCCACTGGACTAAAAGCCTCATCCTGGGTGATGCTCAATGTTCTCACTTCTGTTGAATTTGAGGGGAATCGAGGGTGCTTGGCACCTCATCGAATCTATCCTTGAATCAATTCCTTTCTAGGTCTATTTGTATTAAGCAACTTCTAAAATAACTGTCTCCAAATATGCAGTTTATTCAGATTTTAAAAGAGGCAAGATTTAAGAAATCTGAGAGGACTGGCTGGCTTAGGGAAATGGCCTATTGGAGACTTGTGATCTAGAAGGAAATGCAAGCCAGGGCTCTAGTGACTGACAATTGTTACCATCTGTTGGCTGTTCTTTGGCCTCTATGAAATGACCTGAATGTCCCTGTCATTCCTCATGAGACAGATGTCAGCATTCCACAACCTCCTGTCAGGAGTGGCACTAATTGCCCCTTTGGTGGCTTCAGCAGTAGTCACGAAGAGCCACTCTCCTCCCAGCAGAGGTCCTTGAGAGCAAGGATTGTATTGGTACAATGGCAGGAAGTTGTGTGTGTGAAGAAATCCTTTTTCTGTGGATAAATGTGGCACTTCACTGTACAGGACTGTCGGTGTGATACCCTTCACTAGAAGAAAATTAATTTGGGTGTGTAGTAGTAATAATAATTAATATAATAATATGTACAATGGGGCTGTATGCAGGGCTGGATTTAGAGGCAGGTGGCCCTGGGGTGCCAGACTTAGGGGGTGCTGGGCTCAAGGTGCTGTTTTGTTGTTCGCGACAAAAGGGAAAATAGAATGTTTGTTTGAAGTAAAATGTTTCAGGTATTCCGTATGTGGATTCATTTTTCACTAGCCTCCTAGAATGTTCTGGAGCTTCATAGAATCTCATAGAACCTTCCACACTTTCTGAGAATTACATTTTCCTCGAACCTCCTAGATTTACAGATCCTAGTCTGCAACTTTATCGTCTTGTAAGGCAGGGAAAGTCGTGCATGCAAATCCTTAAAAAGTTGTGAAATGGGCTACAAAAGCTGTAAAAAATAAAGTATTTAAAAGTTTAACAAATAAGGGGTGCTGAAGATGTTCCTCACTTGGGATGCCATTTGGTCTAGGGTCAACCTTGGTTGTACACCCTGCACTAGTAGAAAGAATGAACAGGAGTCAAGGGGCAGTTAGTGCATTTAATTGCTCCTGGAGGGTGGGCCAGCCCCAGTTTAGGATGAGTCCCAGCTGAGAGGAGCAAGGTGACTAATAAAGGAAGGACTTCAGGGCAATAGAAAGAGGTGGGAAGTCCAGGGGGGAAGGAGGAAGAGAATCCCAAGAAGGGAGCACTGGCAAAGTGCTAGGAGAAACATTGGAAAGCCGCAGGGGAATGAACCTTGACAAAAAGGCAAGAGCTCAGGGAGGCAGCCTGGGGTGTTAGGTTTCCAGAGGAAAGATATAGACACATTGAGAGCCTTGGGAGAGGCAGATGGGAGCCAGCCCTCCAGGGAGAAAGCCCTTGGAGGTGCCGCTTGGCACAACAGACAGTCAGAACTGGAGACCCTGGGAAGAGTGGAGGAGTGAGCCGAGGAAAGGACCTAGAGACTGGCTGAGGTAGAAAGAAGTCCAGAGATGCGGGAAGGAGTTTGAGGAAGCAAACCTTAGCTACCTGCTGTAGGTCCGTGACTTGGAACTCAGATTAGAAGGAGGGCCTGGGAGTGGCCTACTGACCACCAATGAAGGTGGTATGAAAGCTCCCTGATTTAAAGCATGCCCATTGAGCCCATAGTTGGGCCAATGACCTGGCCTCAGGCCATTGGATTGCTGTTTGTGGACCCTGTTACCCTGAAAAGTGTGGGGCTTGTGACTTGGCTGGAGTGCCAGGTCACAAGAAGGAGCAGAGCACCACAGGGCTGGAGCAGCTGTCCGCAGAGGTCACCAAAGGAGGAGAACCTGCTATGCCACACCCAGCCATAAGGAGGTATTCTAGCCAGTTGATCTCCCTCTTAAAGACTAGGTTCATGCTTTTATTTTTGCCTGAATTAAAGTCTTGGTCATGGATGAGAGTTTCCCTCTAGCCCTCTTAGCACTGCGGGAAACAGTGAACTGTGTTGGGAGCTTTAGATGTTTCAAACCATTTTGCAGTCGGCTTCTCACTATGATTCTGTACATCATATGTTTAGTGGGGTCATTCATAATTGCTCTGAGACTTTGTGCACCTAGGAAATCCTCTGGTGTCCTCTGGGGCAGACATCCAGCTGAATAAGGCAACTCTTGACTAAAGTACTTATGACTTAGCATTCTGTACTAGTATATTTTATGGAGAAGTATTAGGATGCTCTCAATTACCAAATAGCTTTTGTATGTAGGAATTCCCACCCTGGATAAGGTTAGTGGTCCATCTAGTTCAGTATTTTGTCTCTAACAGTGGCCAGAACAAGATATGTCAGAGGAAGGAGCTACAATCTCCATAATGGACAACTATGAAATAACCTGCCCACTCCTGTTCAGTTGTTAGGTAAAGCCCTGTGCATAAATTACCGTTATATCTTTTTAATCTATCTAAAGTAACTATAGGTGTCTTCATTCTAAACATTTTAGACATTTCTATGAATAATCTTGCTAAAAAGTTTTTGTCAGCTTTTTTCATTACTGCTGTAAAATGAGCAGAGTATTTCATTAAGCTGTTCACAGTGATGCTCAGTTCCTTTACAGTTAAATTTGAACTCTGGATACTAATGGCACTTTCTGATCTTAGTCACTGTCCAGTGATACCCAGGCCAGGATTTTATTCCATAAATATTTTTCAATCTGATTGTCACAAAATAGAATGGAATTTAGTGTTCTTATAGCACATGCCATATGCAAGGTATTATAATGGTCTCGTAGGGAAAGGATCCTGCCTTTTTAAAACATCTCCTAGAAGTAAAGAGGACTAGTCCATCTGATTGGAAGTGGAGTAGGTGTGTGAGTGTGCGCTAACACTATCAAAAAGCATGGGAAGGATAGTGAGCTCTCTAGAAGAGGAAAGCGGTGGCACAGGCTTCAGAAATGTCATCAGTGAGATACCAGTCACTACAGATGCAGAGGGCCATTTGGTGCCACATGCTACAAATCTCATCCAAACTGAAAATAGATCATGCTGTCTGGAAAGAATCTAGGCAGAAGTCCTCCTGAGGTGACTGGAGTTCACCATGTAGTGCCCACCACTTGGAAAGGACATAGCCTATTATGTTTGCACACTGCTATCACCACCACATCTAAAATTCAAATTGGGACCCCCAGGGCCTGCAGGCAGCTCCTCTGTCTGCAGTAGGAGCTGAGCTTTACTTTCAGCCGCTCTTGTGCACACCTGTCATGTGAAGGCTGTGTTTTATGGGACATCGTTAGTCAGTCCTGAGGAAGATTGGTTATGTGATTTAACGTCCTTGAATTTCAGATGTAGTGGAAGGGCTGTGTGGGACTGTGGGATGGGCATGGTGGGAGAGGGGTTAGGACACTTAAGTCACATGTCTTCTGCCAATTTGCCAACCATTGTGATTGCTGGTAATAACCTATTCCTTAGGGTGACCTTGCAGATCTCCTAATCAGGTACTGTTAATTAAAAGATAATGGACAGGTGACCTCCACAGTGAGGGCAATGGAAATGATACTAATTTCCACACAGTGATGGTAGGTCTTAAAAAAACAGTGGGAAACTTTTAAAATACTGTAGCAGCTTTTCCATATTCCAAGTTGTTGTGCGGTAGGGTTTTTGCTCCTCCTTTTTTAGAGTAAATTGAATGCAGGCAAGAGGTGCCAGAATAAGCTTTCTGGAAATCTGTATACTCTAGCTATTGTCAGAACAGCAACAGCATGGGCAATGGCAAGGGAAGTTACCCCTTGTGCCCCATACCACCTGGCCATGGTACTTCAACTCTGAGCAGCAGAGGTGATGAGGGAATTGAGTCACCATGGCCCATTTGGTGTTTTGAAGTGTGCCACCCTGATGGTGGCTATGTGATAGACATTTGTTCTTAAAGATATTGTGCTGAGGCCTGCCAACTCATTTCATATAGGGGCTTCTAAGCAGCTGTCAGATGTTTAATAACATTTCATTATTACCAGCTCGGGCCAGACTGGAAGCAATCAGCTAAAAGTGGCAGACACTGTAGCCTCTTCCTAATCCTCTGAAATATTCAGTCTTCTAATCTGGGCCAGAATGGAGCCAGTTCTCTAGAAGCGAAAGGCTCCTGCTTATGGGCCCTTTTGGTTTTTTCGATATTCAGAAGTTCCTTTTAGTCTTTCCCTGTGGAGTTTTGTTCTCTCTAAAATGTCTAATCTACTCTCTGAGTATGTTCAAGTCTGGATATGCGGACCTTTCTAAGCTATCTACTATGCTGCTACTCCGAGGTGGCCCTTTGTGCGCATCTGTGTTTGGGAGGAAAATCTGAGTTTGCCGTACTTTGGGTTACTTATAGCATGAGCCTAGTAACAGCACTGCCATGCTGAGTTCTTCATAGGAGGGAATCTTGGAATTTCTGCTCACTGACATGCAGCACACAATGCTGTAGACTTTGGAGAATGGGTAATTGTATGGGCACATGCTAATATTCCCTGGGTCATGGAGCACAGGCAGAGTAGAGGCCTCTCACCACTAGACAGTGTTGCCACTATATATCCGTCTAATGCTTGGGTCTAATGTCTGAGAACATGATGAAGCTCCTGCAAAACCTAGTGGGAAAAGATGTCGTTTGTAGAAGAGGGGTGGGGACAGAAGCACTAAGAGAACAAGCTGGGCAATGAATTCCGGAATACTTAACTGGGAAGTGTTTCTAACTTGCAAGCATTTAACAGGGTGAGTGACCAATTCCCTATTCTTGGGATGGACTGGAGAGACTTGAGGACCGATTTTCAATCTGGGTAATTGCATTCTGCCTCCCTAATATTCCTCTTGCAACTTCAGTTGGAAACAGAATTATTTCACTTTGTCTTAACATAATTTGTTTCTGGTTGCTGTACAGCTGTTAAACAGCTGCCACATTCCACTGCAGAGGTAGCTCCTGTTATTGGGTGGGTGGATCCCTGAACTTGTCTGGTATCCATGCCTAGTAGGGCCAGAAGCAGCCAGACGTGTTCAGAACACATGCAGAAACCTCCTCTGAGAGTTTATGGCACTGTGACTCTTCAAAAGGGAGCTGATATGCTGGCAGTAGGAGGGTGGGAACTGAAGGAGGACCTCTTTTCATAGTATCATCTTCGACACTCACCCCTTGAGCTTGTCAGCATTTTGCGTGGAACCTCCTCTGTGCTGTGTAATGCTTCTGACAAGGGGGTTGGACACAGTTATTATGACAGCAAGGTGTGAGGGAAGCTGTGCAGTTATGGGGCAGTGGAGTCTGAGGACCTACTCTCCTTTGCTCTTCCATCCTAACTCTCACAATTCCCCTATGTCGTAAAAGACCTCTTAAGGCTGTGGCTCCTGCTTGTTCTAAGATGGAAGGTAATCCTCCAACAAGATAACCAGAAACTCAATGAGTTAGAAGCTGTTGTTGTTTATGATGCCAGGACCAGGACCCTATCATATTAGGTGTTGTACAAACACAGACCAAAAAGATTGTCCCTGCCGCAAAGAGCTGTACTGGTTGCAGCCCCCCTCAGTGAATTACTTCCATGGAGGGTGTAGTTTTTTCCATAGTTTAAAGAGCTCTTGGAGATCCTTAAGTCGCTATAGAAACATAAAGTATTATCAAGGAGAAATATGATCTCCAGCCAGATGAAGCCCTACGTGATTAATATTGAGCCTGAACGTGAGTCATGATTAAGAATGTGGTAGCCCAACCTGAACTTTCCCAGGGGAAACTAACAAAAGCAAACCCAGCTCATAATAGCCTCTAGTCTTCACGTAATATTAAAAAAAATAACTTCACTGCAAAATGAAATTTCAAATGCAGCATGCAGATAAGCAGTGTCCTCAGCAGAGGTCACAACCATTGATTTCCCCCCCCTCCCTTTAGGACATTGTGTTTTAGGAATACTAACTGGCCTGTCCCAAGCTGTATTCATGAAGAAGGAGCTCACAGATGCATTTAATCAATCAGTAATTATTGATTGTGTTTCAGGGGGGAGAATAAATAATGGTCAGTGACATGTACTGGATGTACTTTCCTTGCTCCCCAGAAAGCCAGGGGAAAGAGAAATCATGCCTTCCCAGGGACATGGACAGAATCTATCCCAAGCAGAGTGATTCTGGAGTGATTCATTCATCTCTCTCAACCCCTTGCATTATGATAAGGGATGAGTGTGGTGCCCTGCTCTCTTGTTGAAGCCTGTGTTGGGTATACACAGTGGAGAGAGTGTTCCTCCAGTGTGGCATCTCTCCAAAATGGAGTAAAACCCAAAATGATTGCACTATGGGAGCCTCCGCTCTTGTGGGAAAGAGCAAATGCACATCAATCAGTGTGGGAGGTGGAGAAGGACCTCACAACAGCCTGTAAAATATTAACAGACCTGACCATAGTCACAACTTTCTGGCCTTGCATCAAGTCTAACTGTATCCTGCAATTTCTGTTCTTGGGTTGCATCTGCTATATGGCTAATTCCTTTAAGAAATGATGAACAAACCTTTTTGGGCAGACTCCCTTCAGTTTCTACAATAGGACAAACCCTCTGGGTCTTACAAAACTGCTAAAGATGTTCTTGCTGCACTCCAATCTATGGGTGCTTCACTGGACAAATAGGTGGCCCCTGCCACAGTACAAATGGATTGTTTTCTAGAAAGCACAGTGGGGGATTGAGAAAACTAGTGAGCATGGCACCATGGGTGGAAGCACTCATGTTTGCTTATGTATGAGGCTGGAGAATCCTAAAGGACAACAAAATTAAGATGCAACAGTTCAGATTTCCACTTAGAAACCAGAATGCAGGGATCACAAAGTGCCAAACAGAGGCCTGCTCACAAAGTTGAAATGTAAAATTAAAAAAGGGTTGAGGGTAGAATAGGCATGTGTGGAGACCAAATGAAGGTACAATCAAAACCTCTTGTGAAAAGAGAAGGGTAGTAAACGTGCAGAATGAAGTACAATAATTGTAGTGGAAAGGTTTAAGGAGAATAAGGGCTTCCCCAGTATCGTGGGAGCAAGTGGGAAGAAAAGGGGACATCAATAAAAGAGAAGGGTAAAATTGGT
Source organism: Mesoclemmys tuberculata (assembly GCA_007922155.1). Classification (NCBI taxonomy): domain Eukaryota; kingdom Metazoa; phylum Chordata; order Testudines; family Chelidae; genus Mesoclemmys; species Mesoclemmys tuberculata. Next base: position 39,151,086 of record ML675611.1, read on the forward strand.
TGAGAACTGTAAAACTGCTGCATTTTGGAACAGCTCTGTAAAATCCATCTTGAGCAAGCAACCAAAAAGAAGTATGGATAAAAAGTGAGGAGGACTTTATAAAAATAGCTATTGAGTGTGGTCTTCCAAAAGGACAGAGGGATCTTGACAATTATCTTAAATAATTTGATTACTAGTAAAATTACTGAAATAAATACTATTTGTTCTCTGTCCCTGTTGAACATTATCAGTGTGCACGGAACAATATAATCTGGAGCATAGCGGTCCCTATCTGAAGGTGCTCGTGATTCACATTGGAGACAAACCAATCAGATTGGGGGGACGATGGATATCTGGTACATCGAGTGTAACTGAATCATGAGCCACTAATGTCGATGTTTTTACAACAAATCATACCAGACAAGATGTCATGTGGGTGGAGAAGTTGGTCCACGTGGATTGCTGAGTGGGATCAGAGCCTTAGATTATAAGCTTCTCAGTCTGAGGAATGTGTACTGTGTCTGAATAGCACCTAACACGTTTCTGAGTGCTTGGGCCAAAATGTTTTGGGTCCTTAAAGTCTGGTGTTAAGTCCATTAAGGCTCCTAAATAAGTGGCCAGATTTTTCAGAGATGCTGAGCAACCAGGTTTCCTGTTAGTGATTTCGGTGGGAGTGAATTCCATAAATGGAAACTGCCTGTTGAGAATACCATTATGCCTGGCACAAGCCAGTGCTGTTAGACGTTTTGCTTTCATGTATAGTATAAAGTGTAGTTTTGCTAGTATAAAGAATGGTGTTAAATTCCGCATTTACAGACAATAGCTATTCTTTATGTATTGTTCTTCCATACACTTGTTCTTTCTGATGATCCAGAGACAAGAAAACACATTCATTTTATTACTGCTATTTAGTGCCAACAGCATGCTTGGCACTGCATAAGATATGTAATATGCAGTCCCTGTCCCAGAGAACTTGGCATGAAATCTTGGCCCCATTGAAGACAAAGGGACTTTTGCGGTTCACTTCAATGGGGTCAAGATTTCTCCCTTGATATCTAAACCAGATAGAAACAGAGAAGAATGACACTGTTACTGAGATACCAACAGAAGTGACTAGGATTTTGTTGCCAAACACACGTCAGTCTTACTGCTTTGATAGCACTATTTGAGTTGCTGTTCACATTCCTCTGTCCTAAAAATCATGAGATCATAAGAAAAGCAAAACTCTTTTCACTGCCAGTCCTTTGAGTGTGTGAAAAAAGCAGCTGTTTCTGCCAATAGAAAACTGGCAGTTAGCCATAAAAATGGTAATGTTTCTCTGCAAAACAGCATTTCCACCTGGGTCAAATAGGGGTCTAAACATGCTGCTAGTCTATCTATGATACTAAATCCTGGGCTGGTGCTAAAATAATGCTGCTAGACCCAGAACCAATGAAGGTCTGACGGTTTGAGTCCCAGTAGCTTGTGAACTTCCAGGGCTAGAAACAGATGCCAAGATTTTACCAGCTGGAACGCTTGCCTTTCATAAGACAGGCCTAGAAGTGAGCGACTTAAATATTCTTGGTGTGCTTTGGTGTCTGGTGCTTTGCAAAATACTGTATCTGGTCTTTAAAAATTTCTAATTACCATATTTTTCTCTGGGAATTATGATGGTATTTTTAGTGATCAGTAATAACACCGAGAAGCCATTTTTATACTATCTGAAAGCCTAGAATACCAGCTTTCAAATGACATAAAGCAATAATCTTGAACTCTAGCAGAGTGAAAGATCGGTGCTAAAATCAAGTGGAAGAGACATACAGTTTTAAAGGTAACTGCCGTAGTGGAACTAAGAAGCCAGCACACATTTCCATACCTCTATGCCAGTGGTTTTCAACCTATTTACCACTGTGGGCTGCATATGCAACTCTCTTATGTGTGGCTCATCCACACAATATATATACTACCTGTGTGGCTCTGAGGATGTCACATGGGCTGCAGCTGTATGCTGATTGGGCCACAACCAGCCCATGGTTGAGAACCTCTGCTCTATGCTGAACCAGTGATCAGAAGAATACGTCCCTGGTCAGATTCATGGTTTTGTCTAGGAGGGATGAAGGAGAGAATATCATTTCTTTTTTATTCCTTTAAAAAAACCAAACAAACTATGCAGAACTTTGGTTTGCCTGTGGATTTCTCCCTGACTCAAATTCAGGCCAGAAAATCAGTGTTGGTATCTCACCATTACAAAGAGTGTGACTCTCTCTCCTAGGATTCGGCCAGTGCTCACCCTTCACATTCTGGTTGGGGTGCCACCAACAGTCTCTGTCCACTTTCCTTCCATTTCAGGAAGGTCCGACTGTAACTGGTGGAAGGTGTAGGGATTGTTTGCAAATATTAATTTCCTGCCCTTTACTCCCCTCTGAAAAGTTTGCTACTACAGTTTCTGGGTCAAGCTATCAAGTGCAGAACTGAGTCTGGTTAAAAATTTTCCTGAGGTGCCAACAGTCAAAAATTGGCTCATGCTGGCTCCTTAATGTTCAGGCTTCTCTGTTAATGTGGTCCAACACTCGTCTCCTTTAGCCAGTCTGTGTTGGCACAGATCTGACTCCCTTCCGTTCTGAATAACAAATGTGCCACACGCATATGGTGAAAAGCAACACTTGGCACTGTCAGTTATTAAAAGACAGATGCTGTTCAGAACAGCTGCATCACAGGAACCCCAGACAGAACAAATTCTCTTCACACCTTTCCATTTTGGTCCCATACCAGAGACCTCTCTTTTAAATGGGCTCTTGATCTCCTCCGATCTGCTCTGCTAATCTGCATACACTGAGTAGTAATCGATGACCTCCTGTCTTACTCGCTAATTTTTATGCTAATTTATGGATCTCTCTAATCCTTGTTATCTTGCTGAGTGGCACCATTTATAATTTGCTTGAGGATTTGCCCCTCCAGCTGTCCTGCTGGCCCCCAGTGCTGTTAGGCAGTACCCACCTAGAGCTGAATTCTGTTCTTACCCAAGCTCCCTAGAGGAAGCGAAACTGGTGTCTGACTTATCTTTGTTAAAGAGCCATTGCTGTTTGGCAGATGAATTGGATTGTGGGGACAGAGATGATTCTCTTGCTCAAGGGATGATTCCCACTGAGGAAAGTTGTCTGCTAGTTCAGCAGGTGGTACCGGGATAGGTAGCCTTTCAACGCAATGTCCCTGATTCAAATACAGCCCAGGTCACTAGTAGCTAAATTGTTCCTATCTGACTATGTGGTGGCCTGTGTGAAATTAGTTGGGGCGGGTTTTGGTTCACGTCTTAGTGAAAAGGTGTTTGCGTGTTCAACACAACTGGCACTAACTGTTCTTGTTGGCACAGACGGCCAACCATTGAATTAACATGAGGACTATCCTTCTCTCCCTCTGGAGTGGGTCCCTTCAGGGCAGATTGGTGTGAGGAAGCTTGCCTTGCCATTGCCTGGTTATGCGAGGTCTGGTGACAGACGAACACACTGAAGAATAAGGGCCTCTGACACCTTTGACCAACACTACAGGAGGCTGGCATGGGATGGAGAGTCCCCCCAAGGGAGGGAACGTTAGATTACCTTTGCCATTCGGTAGAGCTTCTCTGGGCATGGCTATTTAGATTGTGTAAGGCAGTAGGCGATAACCAGTTCTCTGGGAAGCACTTGCTGGTGGTCTGTAGAGAGCTGGATGATCCCTATGGTGCCAGCTCTTTGCTTCCACCTACTAAAGTTCCTTTTTAAAAAGAAGCTTGAAGTGCATTCTTTTCCTAATGTGAGTCTTCTCTGTGAGGAATTGTAGTTCCCGCAGGGATGTTTAATGATCAAGAATAAGGCAATAACATGTAGGAGGGGAGGGTGTCAGAGGTATTCTCTGTAAAATGTGTCTGTACTGTACAAGCTTGAGGCCCCTCGGTGGGTGTAAAATGAAGATGGCCTCAGGCTGTGGATTGAAAGGACTAGGGGGAAAGGGAGACTTTAGAGATTCCAGCTATCATGTGCGCTGAGCTTGTATTTGCTGAGCATTTTAAATCTAATGCACAAACTTAAGCCAATCAGACACTTAAACTTCATAGCACTGCTGGAAGCTTTGGCTTGATCGTTTTCCAGCTCTTTTGCCAAGTGAGTCCTGCTTCTATTCCCAATGGAGTATGAGAATTAGGCTCCGGAGACCTGTTTGGTATAAAATTCTGTGTGTATCTCTTGGGTTGCTGATCCAGGACTGGGATTCTGGAACCCAGGTACCCAGTGGTACATGTGCTGTAAAAACCCAGGTAGAGGAGCTGCACCCAAAAACAGCTGCTTTGCCCTTCAGAGGAAACAATCCAAACATGCCTTTATTTCCATGTTTCTAGTGCACCAACTGCTGTGATACCTAGTTACCAAACACAAGAATGAAAAGCATCAGCAGTGTTCTGGAAAGGACACTTTCTCTGCATCTCTCTTGATGGGTCTTTCTCCTTCTGCAAGCAGGAGATACCGAAGGGAGGAAGAGGAATCACCAGCTGAACTGACCCTGCGAGAAGGGCTGTGCAAAGGGCTGTGTCTTATTTTGACTCCTTTGGAGCCCAGCGCATGAACTCCTGATCTCCTGCAGCAATGGGATCATTGTTGGCCACCTCTACAAGCTTTGTTCTGAGTACAATTAGCTCCCTCTGTACTCATGCTAGTATTCTAAAGGAAGTAGGGACAGGTTTGGATTCTCTTACTGAGTCAGCCCAGCCCTAAGGAAACTGTCTGCCACTGGATTCGTTCATCCAGTCTGTGAGGATGATAAAAGCCCCCCTACACATACCTCATTTCCTGCTGGGCGGAAGATGAGATGCACAAATGAAATGCCTGCCTTTTGGGTTTTATATTTTGTGCTGTATGAAAACCGCTCTCTCTGCATATCTGTTGGAAGAGCACCACACAGTATCTTGCTCTGTAGGGGTGTCCAGTGATGGGAGAGAGACCAAGTCTTAGTTACTCTCAAAAACTTTACCCAAGCGCCTAAGTTACATTGACTTTCAATGAGATGTAGGCTCTGTCTACACTACCAGGATTAGAGCAGAACAGTTATGGTGCTGTAATTATGTCAGCATAACTCTATGGTGTCATTGCAGCCTACAGTGATGGAAGGGGGTTTCTCCATCCATGTAGGAATACCGTCTTCAAGCAACGGTAGTTAGGTTGATCACCGCATTCTTCCATCAGCCTAGCTGGGTCTACAGCGGGGTAAGGTTGGCATGGTGATGGTGCTCAAGCGGTGTGGATTTTTGACACTCCTGAGCTCTGTAGCTATGCTGATCTAACTTTTAAATGTAGATCGGGCCTTCGACTCCTTTAGGCCTAAACACCACATTTAATGACTATATGGAGGCATTGTGCAAACCCCACTAGGTGCTTACCTCCACCTTTACATGCCAAGATACCATTGTAAATATGGCTCTAAGTCACTCTGGAAAAGGGGACTTAGGCACTCTTGTAAATTTTATCCCTCAACTAGACAATCCAATAACCTGACTCAGGGGCCAGTGCAGGATTGTTCCTTATAGTCTCTCCATTACTTTTTCATGTGTGGTGTCTCACCTTGGTGAAACTATTTCATGCCGTGGGGAGACCATTTCACATCCTAGATCTCAGTGCTAGGAAGCTTTTCCTAATATGCAACATAAGTTTTCCTTTGCTTAATGTCACCTCATTCCTTTTAGCTTTACCTGCTTGTGCTACCCTAAATTCCTCCCTTCTGGACTATTAGACCTGCCATGTTCCCCTTTAGTCATAATCCAGTCGGCCAGATTTAGCTCTTTTCATCTTTCCTCATAAATTAGTCCCGCCAAGCTCTTAACCAATTTTGTAGCTCTTCCCTCTATTCCATCCTTTGCTGAAATGCCCAGAAGTGAATTTGCTGTAGCAGGTGTAGTCCCAGCAGAGTCATGGAGAGACGACTTACCACCTCCCGGCTCTGTGGTGTGATGCTTCTGCAGCTAGGTAATCTCAAATGTCATTGCTCTTTGGTCACTCTGTTGTACTGCACACCTGCAGCTAACTGCAGACCTTTGTCCATTCTTGCCCAGAAGTGACTAAGTATTACTGATTTCGGCCTTCTTTCTTCCACTGAACATCAGTTGCTGTTGACTTTTTTTCCCTTGCTTTATTCCTGCTCCCGGCTTTTAATTTTTCTAAATACTTTTAGATCATCTTAGTTTAAGTCTTCAGTTCCTTTCAATTTAGTATCTTTTGTGAATTTCACTAATGTGCTGTTTCCTCTAAATCCTTTTTCAGATCTCAGATTAAAGGTGGGTTTTAAGGAAATTAGGCTTGTACACACTTGCATTTTTTTTATCATCTATAAATACCCAAGTATTTTCTCCTCCCACCCACAAAAGTACCTTTTATCTTTTCCAACCACTAGAAATATCATGAATTTCAAGCCTTGTTTGCCAACTTTCGGCTTTTGCAGAAAGGTTCCTTGGATGATTCAGGATGTTGACTCGGAGTTTTTCTCTGCCTTTTATTGAAAAGGCAAAGAAGTTGAATCCTTTCCTCCCAAGCACGTTACCAAATAAAACAGTTTTAAACATCTTGAATAAAAAAGAAGTCACTTCCAGGCTCAACTTCTCAAGTTTCATTTCTTTGGTATGTCTATCATAACCCTGGTAGTTCTCTAGTCCCCCAGAGAATCTTCCAGAGCATGGGAGACCTGAACGTATAATGTAATGTAGAACAAGCAAAACCCATCCACGCTTTGTTTTTCTCGAGGAATGGAGGGCAACCTTTCAAACCTTCAGTATAACACAAGAAACAAATAAGGCTATCCCCCATCTTCTCCCATTTCCACATCACTTTAAACCATTGGTAAGATGGAAACAGTTTGATGCCAGAACATAAGTTCCAGTCAGACTTCACTGGCACAAATATTCACTTGAGAATATGAGCTTTGAAATGATGTGAGCCAGGAATTCCCACTTCCCATTGCCTGGTTATATATTATGGTGATTTGAGATGACAGTGAAAGAGGCTATTGAAAGACCAAAGAAAGACGGAGATGACTCTTAGATAAAACAATAAGGGAACCATATTTATTGCCACTTTCACTCTCACTGGCCTCTTTGGAAGCATAGAGTAAGTTTGCAACTGTGTATTGCTCCTTCAGGAAAAAGCAGACCAGGAGCTGTAAAGAATGTGAGACTTTCCAGCTGGGCCAGTAAACAAATTACTATAATATCCAAAATTAGGGGCCAAAAGGATCTGCTATTTTAGGCCTAAAGAGAACAGAACCTACTATTTAATCATTTATCCACGTGGGGGCACCAAAGCATCATATTTCTTGCCATAGCATTCCATTATGCTTCACTCAAGAGGTGAGAGAGACCATTGAATTCTCAGCATGAGGAGGTGCGATGGAAGAGGACACTGGCTGGTACTACACAATCCACACTCTCAATAGACATTTTACTGCTTAGTATTCCATGTGGGGAGAGTAATTAGATTCCACATAGGAGGGCTGTGTAAAATGGGTCTCTCCTCTGTCACTAATTACACCCTATTAGTGATTAGATTTCTTGGTGTTGGGCACCTTAAAGATAGATGCTGGCAAAGGATGGAAGTGGTTCTGTAAACCACCACCAGCAGCTGTAATGGCCCAGTCATGGGTTCTTGGTACCTACATTATGTGGTTAGTTCCTATCCCAATTATTGCTTATTCTTTGTTCTGTGCAGCTTTGCCTTGATCTAATGAAGCCCATCTTTTACTTGAAGGTGTGATATCTGCTTTTGGTAATTTACCTGGTAGGAGAGAAACTAAATTATCCCCATCAAACCTTCTATAATCAATGAGTACAGTACAGCTGTTGGTCAGTATTGTCTATGTCCCAATGCACTGTTTCCTTTCAAGATACCTCAGCCTCCTGCCTTGTGTTGAGTCCTTATGCACCATCACCCTTCAGTGCCATGATTAAAAATCATGAAAATGAAAAATCAGAAATGTGGAGGAGGAACAACTCCCCCCACTTCCCTCCCCCGTTACAAGAGTAGCAAAGAGCAATGCAGGCTTTCATGGAGTAAAACAGCCACTCCATGCAAATGGTTTGGATAGGATCCTCCGTTCATAAACGTACATATATTACAGATACTGGTGCAAGTTCATCCTCTGTGATCTCTGTTGGTGTCAGTGCTACAGAGAAATGTGGCCCAACATGTCTTCCACATGTTATGTGCAGACATTTTACACATCATCTATCATCTTAAATCAGTGTTTTTCTAGCGTTTTTTTCCTGATTGGCTGTGAATGTTTTCTGCAAAGTTAATGTCTTTGCCCTTCAATACACATGGTATTACTGATACAATAAAGAAGTTTTGAAAATAACATATTTAAAAAAAATTAATGTGCCAATTCAATCCCAATACAGACTATTGTATCACTAAGGAGAGGAGCTCTTATTCTGCCTGGTGGGAAGAGCTAAGCCCACAACAGCTGGTGAGGCAGAATAAATTGCCGAGCGGTGGTAGCTATTGAGCAAGCTGCAGGTGGGAATTAGAGTGGGGGAATGTTTGCATAGAGTCTTTCCCCTTGGACCTTGTCAATGAAATAGGACCCATACAGCAGTGTGGGCTCCATCTCCCAGACTGGAGCAGAGATTACAAGAGGCCTGGATAATAAGGCAGGCCTTGCATACTCTGCAGCACGATGGGACCAGATTCTGCAACAGCAGTTCCTAAATTCTGCTGCAACATTAGCTTAGTCTATTGCTGTGGGACACCCTTTGTTCCCATCTCCACATGTGCAGCTGCAGCTCGGAGTTGAAAAGACGCCTTGTCATAAAGCTTATGGAATGATTTTCAAGGGTGAATGGGTTTGAGTGGAGTTTTGTTTTTATACCCTGACCCCACATCCCAGGGTTGGCTCCTGTTATGTTGTTCAGACAGCCCAGCCTAGAACCTCCTTCTCTCCATATGTGTCAGGCAAAGGGATAAGCTCATGGCTGGTTTCAGCATCTTATTTCCCTGATTCCCAGGACCTTGGCAGCCTGGAGAACAGGACAGCAGCTTAGTGCACAACCTGCACTTGTCTCCCCTGCTCCCTAGCTGCAAGCTCGACTGGAGTTCTTGCTCCCCACCTCCCTGCTTCCTAGCTCCATGGAACAATACAGGGAGCTTGCCCTGTAATCCAGTTAATGCCCTTTGTGGGGACAGCTTCAGAGCAAAAGGTCCCAGCAGAGCAGGGTGGCAGATGCAAAACAAAATGGCAGGCACCGGCTGTAGCAAAATGTGAATTCCATGTCACAGTTACTACAATCCATCACAACTTGGGCAAAACGCCAAATTACGCAGCCATGGAATTGCAGAATCTCCATGGCCTTGACTGCGATGAGTGGGGCAGCCACAAGTCTCTAAGCTGTTGGTTTTGCGTTCTCTGTGCAGATGCAGGCAGGTGATGCTCTGACTTCGTGTTTTTGAGGTTTTCTCCACAACCATAAAAGCCAGAAATAATTATTTTTAAGGGAAGGTTAGATTCCAGAGCACAGTTCTGCAGCAAGGGGGTAAATTGTGTGGCAAACTCTGCTGCTGTGGAATACAAGCCCCTGCTATCAATACTCTACAGTTATGCAGTGCCTTTCCTTCGAGGATCCCAAAGCACTTTATCAATAGCCTTAATTTAAGCCTTGCAGCTCTCCTGTGAGTGGCTCAGAATCCTAAATCCCCAAGACCCTGAGACACAGAGAAGGGGAAGCGATTACTCAAGGGCACATTGGTTTACCAGCTCCCAGCTTTCTGCTCTATACACTGGTGAAGGTTTGCAAAACTTCAGGTGTTAAATCCCTTCTCTTCTCTGGCTGTGTATTCTTTTCTCTTCACTTTTGCTTTTAAACTGGTTTCGTTTATCTTGAGGGCAGGCGGCTCAGTTGGTAGAAGACCAGGTAGTCTAGCACATAATGGGAAGAGACTTTCCAAGGTGCACATCCTAGCCCCCCAGGCTCTTGTGCAGCCTGCTTGCTGAGGTATGCTGCAGCATGTGGACACAATCCTGGCTGACTGGGCATTGTTCATGACCTCCATGTTCAGACTGTGTGTAAGGTGCATGCCATCTTATAAATAGCTTTCAGATTTATAGCTATGATCAGTTTGCTGATCATTGGCTGTGGATGTGAAAGAGCAATGCCAACGAATGCTTCTGCAAACAGTAGTGTTTATATCTCAAACCTGCCCAACCTTTGGATTTTGGACAATGTCTCCTGCATCTCCATCCTATTCTATAACTCACTGGCCTCCACACAGAAGCTGTGTATACACTACAGCAGCACAGCTGCAGCACTGCACCTCCACCACTGTGGCATACGCATTTGCTACAGCGATGGAAGAGATTTTTCCATCGCTCTTGTAAATCCATCCCCTCGAGAGGCGGGTGAAGAAGAATTCATCCATTGATCTAGCTGCAGCTATAGTGTGGGACATTTTGCACACTCCTGAGCAATGTAGCTAGGTCGACCTAAGTTGTAGGTGTAGAGTAGGCCTAAGTCTTGCTTTTCTTAGCTGCCCACCTTTGATCTTCTGCTGTAGGTGTCTTTCCTCCAGCTGGCAGGCAGGGACAATGCTGCTGGCTGCTCAGAAGGAGGTGAGTGTACTGAAGGGGGGAACACTAGGTCAGTGAGTTTGCTGAGGCAGTCTCAGCTGACCTGGAGGTTCAAGCAGAAGTTCCCCTTCCCCATTCCTTGGGAAGCAAAGTCCCTTGGGGATGTGAGGGTAGAGACAGATTTGGGTTTTCAGGGACTTCATATGAGCAGTAACTGAGATAGATGGGAGGCAGACAAATGGATAACTCTGAAAGGGAGACAGATGGGGCAGAGACAAGGGGAGGGTGTGATGGAAGGGATGGAAAACCTCCAGTAGAAGTAAGACCAGAGTTCATCTTTGGGAATGGGGAAAAAGCTGGCTGAGGAGCTGCTGGGTGATGGGGAGGGAAGAGGAAGGGCCTGCTCTCTGTTCCTTGAAACATGGGTATAAAAAAAATACTTCACTTTCCAAGAGATGAGGAATGTCTGCATATAAAGCTACCATGCAGCCTTGCCCCAGACTTGTTCAGAGGCCCAGTGCAGGCTGTTCTGCATGTGTTTCGGGAAGTTGGTGAAACACTGCCTTGGCAGAATGATCTAGTAGTTACAGCAGGATCTGGCAGTTGGGACTCCTGGGTTATATTCCTGAGTGATGCAGACTTGCTGTGACCCTGGACAAGTCACTTTTATGCCTCAGTTCTCCATCTGCAACATGGGGATACCATCCCAAAATACCTTGTGGGGTGGGGAAAATAAATTATTGTATGTGAGGCACTTGCCCCATGGAAAAGCCTGTAAATGAGCAAAGACCTTTGGAGTACAAGCTACTGGTTGTGACAGCAAGCCACCTTCATTGACATACTGCGTGCACCATCTTCTTGTTACCAGCTCTTCGTGAGCTTGTACCAAAGAGGAACCCTCCTCCCATTCTGTGCTCCCCACACACCGGGCTCATCACCGAGGAGCTGAGGGCTTCATAGCTGCTGCTGTGGCTTTCAGCACTGCTCCTTGGCAGTAATCCCCTATTCCCACAACAGAGGCTGGCCAGTCATAACCTGGGGTCACTGACCTTGTGACTCTTCCTTTCCCTTTGCCCTTCCTTTCCTCCGGGTATAATGGTGTTAGTACTGATTTAATAACGTTCACGTTTAAAAGCTTTCCTCCCACCATCCAGGTTCCGTTGGCCCATCTTTCTCGTTCTAAACTATTCTAGCTCAAGGTAGCAACAGCTGCTGCTTCTTGGTCAGTGTTGGGGGTGGAGTGAATGGGAGGAGTGGCCTAGCCACGGCAGCTCAGAGCTATACTTTGTCCAGTGTTCATACAAGTAATTTGCAGGGGAACAAGGAAGATGCTGCATCTATTGTAGTGGGACAGAATCTGTTGGGAGCCTCCCCTGACTTAGGCTTTTCTCAAATCCCTGTCATTGGGCCCATAGCAGATGTGTGGATGGCTCAGGTTGTTGGTAATGGAGCCCATGGCCAAGCAGGTGAGAGTCAGGAGAAGTTACCTTTTAGGGATAATTAGACATTCATCTCCTGCCTGAGCACTAACACACTCATCACAGCTGTGCAGCCCTCCGTTTTCCTAAGTCTCTGAAAGGCTTCTCCATACCTGGGGCTGCCAGAGGGAAAGGTTTACTTGGAGCCCTTGCTCTGGGTGGGTTGGTTTGTGTTAACTGTATTCTGCAATGAGTGCTAATGCTTGTCTGAATGGAGTGTGTTTCTGTCTGTGTGTCCTTCCCAGATACGTCTTCACCTGATTCTTTTACGTGGGATGGATGATGAAAACTTCCTGTTGTCACGGTAGATTGATTTCACATGCAGACATGAAATTCAGGACTGTGCCTCCTAGTGCATTTTCTACTTTGTCTACGTTCTTTTAGTGCACTCATCTGGGTGGTGTCTGGGCACCTCCTGGGATATTTACTTTAGACATAAAGCCTGCTCTCCTGAACAGGTTCAGCTAGTGAGGGCCACTAACCAGTGCCAATCAAAAGAAGTTTAAAATGGGATCTCTATTACTTGCTGCATTCTATTTCCTAGGATACATTTTTTCTAAATGTATAGAGGGGGCAGGGATTTGTTCCTCCCAGACGCATGGATTCCTCTCATAGGGATAAAAAGCCTTTAACTTCTAAGAAGCTGGTGTACATCCAGCCCTATTGGGCTTGGAAATTACCCTATAATGGCTGTTCAGTCTCTGTGAAATGCATGTGTAGGCTCAATTCTGTTCCAGTGGACGGTGTCTGGATCAGTAAAAATATCAGCACAATTGGCATCTCAGTAGTAGTCATGGCAAAGAGGACTAGGACTGAATGGGCCATCATGTAATTAGATGTTCCAATCGTGATTTGCAGTGTGAACATCTAGATAGATGGAGACTAAACTCTCATCTCACCCACAGACATGACCCTTCCAGAACAGCAAAAGTGACTCTCTAACCTTAATCCTTTTTCTTTGACAGTTGTCTTCCCTGACAATATCAGGGTAACTTCTCCCAACATTGCAGCCTAAAGACAAACATATTGCTTTTTACTCCAGTGAGCACCACAGAGCCAACACAACTACAGGAGCCTGGACTGTGTTCTGGCTCACACATCAACAGAATTGTTAACTGCCTTTTGACTGCAAAATCTTTGTTGTTGCTGATGGGTGAGATGCAAAGAACCCAGCTTGACATATGGATTCTAGGCAAGCTTGCAGGCCTGGCAGTGAGATAAAGCATCTTTACTCATAAACTGGTCACATTGGATATGGAGTAACAGAGCCAATAAATAAACATAGACCAAACACGTACTGGATTTTGCAAAGTCACTTTTCAGAATTTAAAGGGCTGTTCAGACAACCTCAAAGAATATTACTAGGAAGTGGAGGCTAATTTCACTTCCTTATCCTTTTATAACTCTGGCTCAGACTTCTTTGAATTCCAAGCTATAGGGGGTGGCTCTTCACCTTCTGTTCTCCACTTTACTTTTACAAGTGACTTTTTAAAAGTTCTGATTTTTCAGAGTCTAAAAAAGGTATAAAATCATTCACAGGATACACAGAAGCCATTCAATATCTGAATCTTTGCTTTGGAATGGTGCACAGCAAGGAGTTGTGGCATCCTCTTTCCATGTTCCCCATATGTGAAAATAAACTAGATCTGTATCAATGCTTTCTATACCACCTCATAAACTATTTACAGTATTTTCACAGTAACATCTTATGAATGGATTGAAGCAGGATTTCTCCCTAAAGTCTTCTATCTGTGAATTGGTGAAAGATCTCAATCTGCATCAGATTTATGGATTTGAGTGCTTCACTAGCAGTTAATCTGGTCAATAGGGTAAAACGATGAAGGCACTAGCCAATGGCATTATTAGTCCAAAGGGGCCAATATCTTTGGAGAGTGGAAAGTCACAAGCCTGCTTCATAGCAATCCTAGCCTTTCTGGTCACACTTTTCAAGCACTCTTGCTTAGGCATTCTAGATCTATTTAAACAAGACTAGCAAACAAAAACAAAGAGTGTAGCAGAGAAGCTAAATTAATTCTTTGCATCAGTCTTTGCTGCAGAAGATGTGGGGGAGATCCTGCACCTGAGTCATTCTTTTTAGGTGACAAATCTGAGGAACTGTCCCAAATTGTGCTGTCACTAGAGGAGATTTTGGAACAAATTTATAAATTTAACAGTAGTATGTCACCAGGGCCAGATGGTATTCATCCAAGAGTTCTGAAGGAACTCAAACATGAAATTGTAAGAACTAACAACAGTGGTATGTATCCTACCACTTAAATCCGTCTCTGTACTGATGACTGGAGGGTAGCTAATGTAATGCCATTTAAAAAAAAAAAAAAAGGCTCCAGAGGTAATCCTGATAATTACAGGCCAGTTAACATAACTTCAGTATCAGGCAAGTTCATTGAAACTGTAGTAAAAAGCAGAATTATCAGGCATACAGATAAATCCTATTATGTGGGGGAAGAGTCAACATGGCTTTTGTAAAGGGAAATCATTCCTCACTAGTCTGTTAGAATTCTTTGAGGGAAGCGTGTGGACAAGGGTGATCCAGTCGATATAGTGCACTTGGCTTTTCAGAAAGCCTTTGACAAGGTCCCTCACCAAAGACTCTAAAGCAAACTTAAGCAGTCATGAGATAAGAGGGAAGGTCCTCTCCTGGATCAGTAACTGGTTAAAAGATAGGAAACAAAGGGCTGGAATAAATGGTCAGTTTTCACTAAGGTGAGAAGTAAATAGTGGGGTCCCCAGGGCTCTGTACTGGAACCTATGCTGTTCAACCTATTTGTAAATGATCTGGAAAAGGAGGTAAACAGTGAGGTGGCAAAATTTGCAGATGATTCAAAATTACTAAAATAGTTAAGTCCAAAGCTGATTGTGAAGCATTACAAAGGGTTCTTATTAAACTGGGTGACAGGGCAATGAAATGGCAGATGAAATTCTATGTTGATAAATGCAAAGCAATGCACATTTGAAAACTTAATCCCAACTACATACAAAATGATGTTACAAAATAAATTAGCTGTTACCACTCAAGAAATGGATTGTGGATAGTTTTCTGAAAACATCTCCTCAATGTGCAGCAGCAGTCAAAAAAGCGAACGGAATGTTAGGAACCATTAGGAAAGGGATAGATAATAAAACAGAAAATATCATAATGTTGCTATATAAATCTATGGTACACCCATGCTATGAATATTCCATGCAGTTCTTACCGTCCCTCTCCCAATCTCAGAAAAGATATATTAGAATTTGGAAAGATACAAAGAAGGGCAATAAAAATGATTAGGGTATGGAACAGCTTCCATACAAGTAGAGATTAAAAAGACTGAGACTGTTCATTTTAGAAAAGGGACAAGTGTGTGTGTGTGTGGAGGGGGGGGGGGATATTTTAGAAGTCTTTAAAATCATGAACAGTGTGGAGAAAGTCAATAAGGAAATGTTACTTACCCCTTCACATAACACAAAAACTAGGGGTCACCAAATTTAATTAATAGGCAGCAGGTTTAAAACAAACAAAAGGAAGTATTTCTTCACATGATGCACAGTCAACCTGTGGAACTTCTTGCCAGAGGATTTTGTGAAGGCCAATACTATAATGGGGTTAAAAAAAGAACTAGATAAATTCCTGGAGAATAGGTTCATCATTGGCTATTAGCCAAGATGGTCAGGGACGCAACCCTATGCTCCAGATGTCCCTAAACTTCCAACTGCCAGAAGCTGGGATTGGATGACAGAGGTTGGAGCACTTAATTAAATTGCCGTTTTATTCATACCCTCTGAAGCCTCTGACACTGGCTGCTGTCAGAAGACTGGATACTGGGCTAGATGGAGCATTGGTCTGACTCAGTATGGCTGTACTTGTGTTCTAAAACCCCAACCACTTATTTGTATTGCAGTAGCATGCAGAGGCCCCTGTCCAGACTGGGGCAATAGTTAGAGGCTAAGATCTTAGCAGGATTCTGAGGAGGACTGGCCATTTCTATGGATAACAAGAATATCCAAATGAATAAGAATAAATATTTTTGAACCACGAGTTATGGAAACCCTCATTGTTCAAGGCCTACAGTGATCATTAAATGTTGGGCAGGTGGGGGCTCGTCAAAGAATAATTCCTCTGGGGACAGGTTATCTTATAACTGCCTCCTGCAAGGTTTCTTGCACTTTCCTCTGAACTATCTGGTTCTGGGTATGGTCAGAGTCAGGATACTGACCTAGGTGGGCCATGGGTCTGATTCTGTAAGATGAGGCCTGTGCTGGGAGTTGTGTATACATGTAAAGGACACTCTCCCTGCCCCGAAAATTAATCTGAGAGAAGGGTGCAGAGGCAGTACTGGGGTTTGAGTCCAGGATCTCCTGTTTACTCTAGCTCTGATATTTACCTCTATTAGTGTAGCTTGAATAAAAGCATTCCCTCATTAATACAAATCATTTTCCACAGGGAAACAGTAAAATAACAGATTTAAATGCCTGGGGCACTGTCTTCCAAGAGAGACTGATTTATTTTTTTTTTAAAGAGAAACTCATCACTTTCCATGATGTATAGTCGTCGTCCTGGAAATAGGGTTAGAATTGGGCTCTCCTAATTCTCCATTCAATGCCTTAGCTACTAAACAATGCTGCTTCTCCATAGGGGTCATGCCTAACTAACCTGATTGCCTTCTCTGAAGAGCTGGCTGGCTCTGGATGTGGGGAAAGCGGTGAATGTGATATACCTTGACTTTAGCAAAGCTTTTGATATGGTCTCCCACAGTATTCTTATCAGCAAGTTAAAGAAGTATGGGTTGGATGAATGGACTATAAAATGGATAGAGAGCTGGCTAGATCATTGGGCTCAACAGGTAGTGATCAATGGTTCCATGTCTAGCTGGCAGCCGGTCGCAAGTGGAGTGCCCCAGGGGTCGGTCCTAGAGCCAGTTTTGTTCAACATCTTCATTAATGATCTGGAGGATGGGGTAGATTGCACCCTCAGCAATTTTGGGGGAGTGGTTGATACCCTGGAAGGGAGGGATAGGATACAGAGTGACCTAGACAAATTGGAGGATTAGGCCAAAAGAAAACTGATGAAGTTCAACAAGGACAAGTGCAGAGTCCTGCACTTAGGACGGAAGAATCCCATACACAGCTACAGACTGGGGACCGATGAGCTAGGCAGCAGTTCTGCAGAAAAGGACCTGGGAGTTACAGTGAATAAGAAGCTGGATATGAGTCAGCAGTGTGCCCTGGTTGCCAAGAAGGCTAATAACATATTGAGCTGCATCAGTAGGAGTATTGCCAGCAGATCGAGGGAAATGATTATTTCCCTTTATTCAGCATTGGTGAGGCTGCATTTGGAGTATTGTGTCCATTTTTGGGCCCCCCCACTGCAAAAAGGATGTGGAGAAGTTGGAGAGAGTCCAGCGGAGGGCAACAAAAATGATTATGGTGCTGGAGCATAAGATTTATGGGGAGAGACTGAAGGAAATAGGCTTGTTTAGTCTGCAGAAAAGAAGAATGAGGGGCGATTTGATAGCAGCCTTTAACTACCTGAAAGGGGGTTCCAGGGAGGATGGAGCTAGGCTGTTTTCAGTGGTGGCAGATGACAGAACAAGGAGCAACGGTCTCAAGTTGCAGTGGGGAAGGTCTAGATTGGATATTAGGAAAATGATTTTCACTAGGAAGGTGGTGAAGCACTGGAATGGGTTACCTAGGGAGGTGTGGCATCTCCATCTTTAGAGGTCTTTAAGCTGCGGCTTGACAAAGCCCTGGCTGGGATGATTTAGCTGAGGTTAGTCCTGCTTTGAGCAGGGGGTTGGACTAAATGACCTCCTGAGGTCCCTTCCAACTCTAATATTCTATGATTCTATGATTTCATTCCAGTATTACACTGATAGAGAGCTGTATAAGCACTTTGACAGAGAAAGCTCAGAAAGTCTGTGGTTCTTAATTTTATTTATGCAACAGGGGAGAAACACCAAATACTTATAATGTAAACAACAAAAATCCTTCACCTCTACTGCCTCCACTCGAGTTACCCCAGCAAGAGGCTGCCTGCCTTGAGAAGCTTGTTTGGCACCTGGTGGAAGAGAGGTTCTGTAAAGATTTGGTAGAGGGTGGAGTCTACAGTTGGTTCAGATGTGGTCGAAGGGCAGCTTGTCATGTAGAAGGGATGCAGCAATGCAATCCAGCTCTTTTCCATCACCATGATTTAGGACGGTCTACAGCACTTGGCTGCTGATTCATAGAGCCGTGTCAAGGATATCGAAATAGAGCAATACCTTGTGGCTATGACTGAGCTGACATCCAAAGGGAACGGGAAGAGCACGTTAGCTATTCAATGGAATATGAGCATCAGATCAATTCAATGGGAGGAGGGTTGTTGGTGAAGTGAACACATAAGTAACTCCCTCTAATTGGAAAACACCTTGTACCAGAGTTATGCCAGTTGTGGAATGTTTTCTGGTGACTCCTGATCATTTCTTCAAGGGCTGGCCTGCATGTTGTATAATAACTCTATTCAAGGCCTTACACCTCTGACCTGGGTTCCATTCACACTCCCCTTGCCCTCTCTTCTTTACAAATGACATCTGCCTCCATACTCCTTTCATCTCCTCCTCCTTCCATGTTGTCCTGCATGCTTGGATTGCCCTCTCCAAGCTTGTTAACCAACCTGACTCCCTTAACTCATTCCTGTCCCTCCGAAACACTAATTTCTGCCATGAAGCCGCTGAGACGTGAAGGAGGAGGATAACTAGAAATTTTAAACACAACAACTGGACCAAGTTACAGGGATCTTGTCATTGTCCCCCTCTTTCCTCTCCATCTCCTTTGGAATGTGCATGACCTTCACTTCTTGGGTTACATTGACTTGAGAATGCATGTTTCTTCTGGATAGAGAATGACCCTTGGCTTTTTTCTGTGAGGCACCTAGAGTATTGTAGGTGTTTGAAAAATATTTATTAATATAACAACCCTCTTCTGTTCGGTCTTTGACTCTTCTGGTAGCAGCCCGCATTCTGCTTAGATTTGGTAATCGGCATTTGGCCTGTGGCAGGTGTGTTTTCATTGACAATTTTCTTGACTGAAATAGAACTGATGATTTCATGTGAATGTATTCTCCATATTGGAGGCTTCACACCCAATATAAGCATCACTTGAAGTAATGCATGTCACTTTTGTTAATTGTTAGACTGACCTTTTGGTGACTTATGATAGAAAAGTCTTTTTTTAAAAAACTTTTTCCTCTAATCAGTGATCCATTAAAAATGAACAAACCAAATTTCAAGACTGTAGCTCAAAAGGACTTTTGAACGATTGAAATCCAATAAGAAAATCTGACCTTTGGGTGACCTCTGATGGAAAGGTCAGCACCAGGATAATTTGCCCTCTACTCAATGGCCCATAATAAATGAGCACACCAAATTTTGAGATTCTATCAGAGAGAACATGGAATTTAACATATTCCTATTCTGTGTGATATAAGATTAGCTCCATTTTATAAATGCAGAACGCAAGACCTAAGAGATTTGCCTGAGGTCACAGAGAAAACCTGTGTTAGAATTTGGGAATCCTTTGGTTGAGGACCTTTGTTTGGGTCATACATCTCTTTTGTGTGCATCAAGATGGAGCATCATAAGCTGGGACCGATACTCTCCCTGGACTGCAGTTTTTGTACATTTGGATAGGCCTCTGGGTTCCCAGCCAATTCCTATGTCAGACTTCATGTTGGGCAAAGTTTGGACAGACTAATCTTATGGATGCTAAGTGGGAGCTGTCGTGGTCATATCCTTACATATATACAACCCAGCATGCAAATGCTTAAAATAATATCCTAATATCTGATCCTATCAAATAGTAATGGGTACATCTAAACCACATCACAGTGTGTGCATGTGGGATGTTACTTTCATATGGATTAGCTGGTTTTCCCCCAGCCTGGATTCTATCAATCTGATCATCACATATCATTTTAAGAGCTAACCCCATCTCCATCTGCAGCTATTCGTTATCGGCCCTTTTGCCTGTACCACTTCCATTTGTAATTTAAACACCCTAATTTAATAGGTTTGTCTCATTATTTTGATTAATCATATTAACTCATACTAATTAAGAGATGGATTTAGGTAATGACAGAGGTTAATGGAATCAGTTTTCACTTTCCCCTATTTTTTCAGGGGTGGAGGGAAGAGTCGGGATAGAAGGGGAAAATAAAAAGAGAAGCTGGAAAGAATGAAAAAGAGAAACTATTGGGGGAGAAATCACAGTTAGCAATCAGAAACTCCCTGCTAATTGAATGTCTGATTTTATTAATGATGAAATTTATAAAGGTCCTTAAGAAAAGAAAAGAATTTAGCCAGTTCAGCAGTTAAGTGTGAAAATTAACTAACTCTGAGATAAAAGTTAAAAATACCCATTTTCTTTTCTTCTCTTAAAAAAAGAGAAAAAAAAGCCTGATATTTCATCCATTAAAGCTTTAGCTTCCGTTGCCTTCCACTGCCCAGTGGCTGGGGGCTGTGCAGAGATTAAAATGCCCTGGATGACTGTAGATTGCAGATCTTAGAGGGGAGGAAGGTAATACATAGGTTGCCAAGTTCAACCACCTGCCCGTAGTGTTGATTCTCTCCAACTCCACCCCTGATGAGAAGTTGATCTAATTGCTTTGGGAAAGTTTCCAGCTATGACTACCTACTCTCTGGCTGTACATTAACAAAGCTGTCCCTCTTAGACACAGGAAAAAAGAGACCCAAACACAGTACCAAACTCAATATGAATCCTGCATGCTTGCTGTGCCCTACAGTTCCAGATGAACAAAGGCATCAAAGATTAATCCTTGACACGCTGGCATCCTGCCAAGACCAGGGTCTTATGGTTGTTACTCCTAGAGTTCCAGCAGCACATTGATTTTATTCACCTCTACTCTTCTCTTGTGTCGTCTTTTATACCAGTGCAAAATAAGTGAAAAATGCTGCCATGCTGATATGGGAATGTTTTATACCCATTCAGCCCATGTGTAGATGACAAAACAAGGGACAAGTCTTGTGGTCTATGCCATTTTCATTGGTGGGATCACTTGGATCCACATTTGAGTACAAGACACATTTGGAGCTCTAATTGGGGTTCCTTTTCCATGAAGATAAAAGTGATTCCGGGTGCTCATGTTACTGGAAACTCCAGACCCAGATTGCCTCAGTTGCAGTGCAGCTCTTGCTGTGCCACATTGCTGTTAGTACATTAAACAAGCAGAGCAAAGCTTCATAGACCCATTCTTCCATCTTCCCTCCCACTGTCTCAGTAGGAAATTCACATCCCAGTAGGAAATTCACCTGTGGCCTGATGATAACCCAAAGCAAATGGAATGAGTTCACAAGACTTGCTCTCCCCAGGCTGGGGCTAAAGAGTTCAGTACACGGATAGGGTAGTCAAGGCGCAGTTAATGCTCATTTTCCCATCCTGTGAAAAGAAAATGGAGATCACTTCCCTTCTTTCAAAAACTTTCATCTGTTTACAGAACAAGAAAGTGAGTTCCTGTCTAAATGCCCAAAACACCAAAGTGAAGGTTTAACTCCTTTTGGTCAGGCAGAGAGGAGGATTTCTGATGAAAGTGATAATTGCCCATTCAATTCCAGTTATGTAGAAAGTGAAAATAAAGAGTTTATATGTCGAAAAGGTAGTCATTAATTTAAATTAATGAACCCTGATCTCCAGAACAAGGCGTTCTTATAAAAACTTTCAACATCCAAATCACGAAGTTGTCTTGTTAACAAATACATAGTTTATCCTGAAGGATCTTAAAGTGCTTTATAAATCTTTCTCAAGAAGGACTGCACCCACTGCAATTAAATTTATTATTATTATTTCTTATTAATTAGTAGTATCATTGTGCCTAGGAGCCCCAGTAATGGGCTAGAACCCCATTGTGCTAGGCAGTGTACAAACAGAACTAAAATGTAGCCACCTGTGCAATGGAAGGGTTCTGGAGTAGCTGTTGTTGAGTGTGGTTCTGCAGGGGCTAGAAGGTGACTCTCCATGTAGGAACTCAGAGCTCTGTGGTTGCTACACTCTCTCTTAACTGCAACAGCTGGACTTTGAAACTTGATTCTACTTAGTCATTGAGGTGCATGATGAAATATTTTTTAAAAGCTTTTCATGAAGAAAATTCATCAGTTAAAAAAACTGACCAGCTCTTGTTGTTATATTTGTGTTTTAAGTAACTATACAGAATTACAAGTTGATAAACAAGTGCACTCTTTGGTTTGTTGTGGCTATCAACCTTGGTTACTCCAGTGCATGCACACACCTTCCACAATTTTCTTTGGCTGAAAACTGTTAAACTGATGATCTCAAAAGAATTTAATTCTCCAGAATGGAAGCCTCATACCTATCTTGACTGCCACATAGAAGAGATATTAATATACATTTTATAACTTGTTTGACTGATTACCTTCTGCTGAGCTATGATTGAAATATTGAACTTTGAATTTGAGATTTTTCTGTCATCAGCCATTCAGAATGAATGAGTGAAGTGAACTAAATTTCAGTATTGTAGTTCAGGGGCACCAGAGCAGGTAAAACCTGATAAAAGACTAATGACCTTTCTGTGACCTCTGGTGGAAAGATCAAAGGCCAGCTTTCCACTATACTCAGTGATTTATAACAAATAAATGTACCACATTTCAAGATTCTAGTTCAGTGGGAATCTGGAAATTAATTGTCACAGTCCTCTTGTAACAAGTACCTGCACTGTATTAGATGTTAACTAAAATCATTGTAGTGCCTTTCATGCTTCTTCTGTTTGAAAGCTTGCATAATTTAAGCATATGTGAAATTGGGAACCGTTCCTGTGCAAACTGAGAGTCAGCTTGAACTGAGAATGAGGACCTGAAAGAACCACTTGGTCTCACCAGCTAGTATCGCTTTATTTGCACTCAGAGATCAAGGCATCCAAGGCTTGTGGTTGAGAAGAACATCCAGATTTGGGAAATGGAGAACTCTAGGATTGTAAGTTTCAGGAACTTGAGGAATAGGCAAGGCAGGTAGGGTCTAGACACAGACTGAGACTGTAGAGAGACCTGATGAAACTCTTAAACTGGGAATTGGAACATGGGCTGGGATTTACTCTGGTTTGTCTTAAGAAAATGAAGGCCCAAGTCCCACAAGGAGAACTACACAGGCATGTTGCCAACCCTCATGACTTTATCACAAGTGTCGCCATATTTGGTCTTTTTCTTAAAGTGCTAGCCCCTGATGTCATGAGATTTTCAAGTAATAACTTTTTTTAAATGAAAGTTTCTAGCTACCATAGTTGTGGAGAAAAGTTTGATAATACAGACCTTGAAGGCTTAGAAATCAGAAGGCAAATGAAGTTCCAAAATTTATTTTAAAAAAATCTCCTGGTTTTGACGCTGATCTCATAGACTCATAGACTCATAGGTCAGAAGGGACCAATATGATCATCTAGTCTGACCTCCTGCACAAGGCAGGCCACAAAACCCTACCCATACACATTTATAACAACCCCGAGCCCATGACTGAGTTATTGAAATCCTCAAAAGTGAGATTTGAAGACCTCAAACTGCAGGGAATCGATCAGCAAGCGACCCATGCCCCACGGGACCCATGCCCCATGCCTGACTCAGGAATTTTGAAAAGCTGGAGTTTCCAATATTGCCTCTGACTCCAGTCGAGATTCTCATTGGAAGACAGGCCCACCCACATGTTTCCTTGTGGGACTAGGAACTAAGAGTTGATTCTTTCCTGAGACTCAGGCTATGTCCATACTGACGGCGGCAAAGTTGCCGCCATCAGATTGACTTATCTGGATCGACTGAGCAGCCAGTGAAGATGTGCTCAGTCGATCCAGAAGTCGACGCTGCTAATCCACCCCCCGCAACTGGCGCAGTGCAGTGAAGACAGCGTACAGAAGAGAAACACAGCAGTCAATGGGCGTTTTGCAAGTTTTCTGTGTAGTTTGCGTAACTCCCGTCGACTGCCACCAAATTGCCAGGGTAAGTGTGGACCAAGCATCAGAGTCTGAAACTGTTGGAACAGCATGTGTTTCAGCTGTGGGTGTTTGACAACTGCGTAAGTCCTGATGTAGGTAGAGGAGCTTGATCTGGATATTCACGACTCATTATTTTTACTTTTGATGCCAGTTACTAGAACTCACATCTGAGATGCAGAAATCCATATAGTCATCTGCTTTTATTAGCAAAGGATTTATGTGTACAATCCAAGATATGTACATTGTCAGGAAATCCTAATTGGGGAGGAGTTGATTATAATTCCAGCCACTCACTCACTAAAAATAGACAATGATAGAGAAAATCAGTGATAAAACAACAAAATGGTCTGTATTGTTGTTTTTCCCATTTAAAAGTCTAAATACTATAGGCTTGATTCAGATTTCATTCATGCTGATTTTTATACTGGTGGTAAAATCAGTGGATCTACTCCCAGGGTGTACAAGTGTGAGATCAGAATTGGGTCCTGTGTGTTTATTTTCTAACACGTGTGTGTATGCACATATCTATGTGGGCACGCTGTGTATCTTTGTTCATGCATATGTATGTGTATATATTTCCCAGCGGCAGTCTGCATCATTCACTTCCAAAACCAGCATGCATTCATTTTCATAACTTTTTGTTCCATTACAATATTAATGGGACTATCAATGGGAAAGGACAAGGGAAGCATTTTTAATGTTTATCTGACAGTTGCAAATTTCACTTGAGGTTGTTTACTGGGATCTGATTATTGGAAAAGAGGAGTAGGAGAGGCAGCAAGATGAATGGAATCGCCGGAAGAAGAAACGTATTTATGGGCCTTCCCAACACAATCTAAGAGTAATAAAAAGTCCTATCTTATCCCTTCTCTAGAAAATCTAAAAAAGTTTTAAATGTGAGAAATGAGGGATTGTTTTAATTAACTTTCATCTAATCCAGGTGGCCTATTTGAAGTGAATAATATTGCATTTATATCTCTGTCAATTACAAATTAGATGGAGACCTCTATGGACATGTTCAGTCCCTCCTTCCTCCTCCCTCCCCACCCCCTCTTGAACTTTGTTCAGGAGAAAAGTAAGGGATAAAGTCAGTCCCTTTCTGGATGATCCTGCTATATATGACAACCAAGGTACCACATTACTATCTTGGCTACCACTCTTCTGCCCTCAAGTATAGGACTGAAGTAATTAGTTGGGGGGCAGGTGTTATTTGGAGCAGGCTGGAGTGAAAGCATTTTTTGGCAATATTGTGAGCCTCAAGCAGTCCAAAATAATCGGTCAGGGCCAAAACAAAATTTTTTTTAAAATTAGTAGCTTAACAATCATGAAATTTTTAAAAACAAATTTGTGGCTCTGTTTATTTGCCTTCTGGCTTTTTGAGCCTTCATGCTTCATGTTTTCGAGCTTTTCTCTGCAAATTGGAGGACTCAAAACCTTTTTTTAAAAAATGGAAGCTGAAATTCTCACATTATTTCATGAGCCCAGCACCTGGGTCTTTAAGAAGAGCACCAAATATAGAGAGATTCATGAAAAAACGGCAGAAGTTGGCAGTCCTGCCCTTAGGACCACCTAAAAACTCCGAAAGTGTTCAAAAACTCCACTTGAATGCAATGGTTATTGGGCTCATGTTCCACAAAGGAAACGCTATGAAAAGAGAGGGAGGGGAAAAGCTCCAATGACAAATAGTCTATTCACTAAAGAGTGTCTATTTGTATCTGACCAGTTTGAAGGGGTTATTCTCTCTTTCATACTTAATTCAGGCTGTACTATAGCTATTTTTACAAAAATAAATGGAATCATCCTTAAGAAGATCAGTGGTTTCAAATTAGAGTGGGGGAGTGGAAGGATTAGAAACTTGACCTAGATTTGTGACCCCAAAATTAGCTTGTAAGCGTCACAAATTCGCAGATTTTATTTACCCAGCTGATGCTATTTTAGATTCCTTGTTTTATTCCCTTCCCATCCCAGCTTTTTTGAGTAACGTATAGTTCTGGTCTCTCATGTAAAAAAGAATATAGCAGAAATACAGAGGGTTCAGGGAGGGGTGGTGAGTAGAGCTGTTTGGAAAATAGCCTTTCTTCCTATAGAATGTTACAGCAATAATGAAAAAACACCATGTCTGACGTTTCCATGGAAAAGTTCAACTTTCCAGGAAAAATTTGAAAAGGTAAATATTTTCACCAAAAAGTGAACTAATTTATTTCAGAAATGTTGCCATAGTGCCTCATGAGAGCTTGTAGTTCAGATGGTTCATGCTCCCCTTCAGGCCAGGCTTCCTGGTTGGACTATATCTTCCATGGTGCACCATGGTCACCATGGAAGTTAGGGAAGGCAGTTGCATCATGGGTATTCTGGCCATGCTGCATAATAGGAGATGTAGTCTGCCTGGAGTCTGGGCCATAGAGTATAGTGGGACATGAGGAAATCGAACTACAACTCCCAAGAGGTACTATGGCAGAATTTTACTTTTTTTTATGGTGCTTCAATATTTCATGCAGAAAATGGACACTTTTTTAAAAATAATTCATTGAGCTGAAAACCTAAACCTAACATGCTGTTTGAAAAGAACAGTTTCAACAGAACATTTTCAAGCAATATCATTGACAAGACTGATTAGATCATGGAAACATTCTCATATGAAGAGAAACTGAAAAGACTGGGATTGTTTACCTTAGAAAGGAGAGGAATAAAAGGGAACCTGATAAAAGTATATAAAATAACAAATGATCTAGAGAAGGTAAGTCAGGAACTCTTATTCTTCCTGTCTCAAAATACAAAGACAAGGGGAAATTCAATGAAAGTGAAAGCTGGCAGAGTCAAAACTGGTGAAAGAAAATATTTTTTCACAAATCACACATCCTGTGGAACTCATTGCCACAATAAATTTCTGAGGCCAAGAGCTCAGCAGGATTTCAAAAGGATTGGACAACTATATGGATAATGAGAATATCCAGAGTTGTTATAGTAAATATTTTTAAAACAGAGGTGTTTTGCAAGGGATATTAATGTTCATGTATCAGGATATAGCTAACCTCTATCTATGAGGGCCGGAGAGAACTTTCCCATAATTGCCCACTATAGGATTTGTTGTAGCTTCCTGAGTCAGCTGATATTGACCGCTGTTGGAAATGTGCTACTGGCCTAGATGGACCTAGTATAAATACATATAGATAGATCTTGTATAGCTGTCTCTATGTAATGGATGGAGACTACTTTTCCTTGAGATACACTAATGTTCAGAAGAATTTTGGGTGGCCAGGCAGTAGTAAGAGGACAGGATCGTGCCTCAAAATGGTCATGAAAAGAGGATGTGGAAACTTGTGCTTTGAGGGGAGTGGAAGAACATTTTCCAGGGGGACACTATAGGGAAATATAGGGGCATTATAGGGACACTAATGGAACATAGGGTTCTTCTTCAAGTGCTTGCTCATGTCCATTTCATGTTATGTGTGTGTGCTGTGTGCACTGTTGCCAGAGGTTTTTCCCTCAGTGGTATGTGGGGCTGGCACTAGTACCCTCTGGCGCCACACACTCATGCACCGGTTTTGCAACCATGATCTAGCTGTGATGGTTGCTAGAATGAGCCTCCTTTTTCAGCAAGGTTTTCTTCCCAGTGGTTTTTGGATGCTAACTCTTAGTTTTGTAGTTTATCATCGTTTTAGTGTAAACTGTGATTGTAATTAGTGCAAGTGTGCATAGTTAGTTCCTGTCATTGAGGGACATCTTTGCCTCAGGGGCCGGGCATGCCCCAGTCCCCAGGCTTCAACATTGTGCTTCTTGTGGCAAACCTATGCCATTGAGTGACCCTCACTCCAGCTGCTTGAAGTGCTTGCAGGAAATTTACTTGAGGGACAAGTGCCAGATCTGTCTGTTAGACCCCACGCTACAAAAGACAGAGACATTAGGCAGAAGGCTGTCCTCATGGAAGCCAACATCTGACGAGCCTCAGAGCTGGGCTGCTCTGATTTGGCACCGAGCGCTTTGCAAAGTGCCCCTCCGGCACAGAGCAGTTCCCAGCACCATTCACCATCTCCGGTGCCAAAGAAGAAGCGCAAAAAGAAGTGCATCATCGGAGGGCACTCACTGGTGCAGAATAGACACAAGTGGGGAGAAGGCAATGCAGTGGGACCCATGATGGTCCCCTCTTCCATCCCCAGCCCTGTGATGGCTCCATAGATTCTGCTTAGAGTGTCGAGTCTGTTGTGGGATCCTTTGCTGACTCCTGGAAGTCACCACTGCACCAGAGGCCTGACTGTCCTGTCAACCCCAGAGGCTTTCCAAGCGGCCAGGGACCAACTATCTCTTCTAGTGCCACCTACTCCAGTGGAACATCTGTCAACTGCGATGACCAGAAACAGGAAGAAACAAGGAATATCAAGCTCCTTCCTGGCACCCTCTAGAAGCAAACCTCCCAATGCCCTGGTCCCCGGATCACCAGCACCACGTGGGGGCAGAAACAGGTACTGCTCTGCCATGGTCTCCGAGAGAGGACTCCGCTTCTGAATCTAAAGGGGAATCTTAGGTGTAACCTAAGGGACACCACTGGTACCTAGCCTATGTGCCATCGGACTTTGGTGCCGGTCCTCCTGCCGGCATCTGGCCAGCGGATTACTGGATGATGCAGTGGCCTTACTGGAACCCCTGGGGGTTTCCTCTGGTACCGGGTTTTCCCTCCCATCCTCCTCCTCAGTGGTTTCTGAGAGGCAGCCTACTGATCCTTTCCACTTGGCAACAGACTCCAACTCTGGTACTGACTCTGGTCCTGATGTTCAGGAGATGGCTCCAGTGGACGTTGTTGAGGCTGAAGAAGAGGAAGGACATCCTCATTCAGTACAAGCCTCTCCCCAGACAAGGCTGTCACAGGTCCTAATAGCTTGCTTCCACAAGATGATTTCAGGGGTCTTTCGAAGCATGTGGCTGCGAACCTGGGTCTGGAAATGGAGGATCTTAAAGAGACATCACATAACCTTGATTTTCTGGCTGCAGCAGCTCCTTCACAGGTGGCCTTACCCATCAGTGAGGCTGTGAAGGGTCCAGTCAAGGCCCTGTGACAAATCCCTTCTTCTCTGTCCCTCATCTCAAAGACAGCAGAGTAGACAATGTCTTATCTGCCAGTGAGCAGGTTTGAATACTTTTATTCGCACCCTCTCCCAAGTCCCTGGTCGTGTCTGCGGCAAAAGAGAGGTACAGGTAGGGCCGGTCAAGCACTACCCCGAAACAAAAAGATGCTAAGCAGCACCATGCGGTGGCTGCTCCCCCCTCCCAGGCCCACTCCTTCCTTCCCACCCCTCTCCCACGTGACGTGGGCCCAGAGTGAGTGTGATTGCTGTTCAAAATCATCTCACGTGACACATTTGGCACACGTACCATAGGTTGCCAACCCCTGTTCTACATGTTTTAAGACTGAAATGTAACCACAGAATGACTTTGTTAATTAAAAGGCAAATTTAGTATAGCATTAATAGCCTCGATGCCATAATTGTGATAATTTTGTTTTAAATTAGGAAAAAGACTTTATACAGACTTTATGTTGTGGGGCCCCACAAAATCTAATAGCCCCGGGCCCACAGGAGAGTTAATTCAGCCCTGATCCCCATCTCTCTTCAGGGACCCATCTCACAAGCAACTCCTCGTCCAAGAGGTGCAATCCTTATTATGAATGAGGGCCATAGAGAAGGTTCTACAAGATTCTGCAAGGGTTTTACTCCTGATATTTCCTAATCCCAAAGGCCAAAGGAAGCCTCCAGCCCATTCTGGACCTGCCTGATCTCAACAGATATCTCAAGAAACAAAGTTTCTGTGTGGTCTCCCTGGCCTCCATCATTCCCTCTCTGGATCCAGGGGCCTGGTACACTGTCCTCAACTTAAAGGAGGCATACTTTCATATTTCTATCTTCTGTAGCCACAGATTTCTCAGGTTTATTGTGAATCAATGCCACCATGAAATGCATGGTAGTGGTAGCAGCCTTCCTCAGACAGCAAGGCATCCAGGTCTACCCATACCTCAGTGACTGGCTGATCAAGGGTCGGTCACAGGCTCAAGTACAAAACAGCATGATCCAAGCCACCTTCTGAGCACTGGGCCTGCTGATAAACGATCAAAAGTAAATTCTGGTCTTGGTTCATAGAATAGAATGTATTGTGGCAGTACTCAACTTGACCCAGCCAGGGCCTTCCTTCTGGAGGCCCAATTCAGAACCATGTTGGGCCTGATCTCCAATGTCATGGTCCACCCAATAATGACAGCTTGGGTTTGCCTTGAGCTGTTGGGGCGTATAGTGGCGTGTACTTAGGTGGTTCAGCACGCAAAGCTGCACCTCAGGCCCCTCCAGATTTGGCTAACATCGGTATACTCCCCGAGCAGACACCACTTGGACTCAGTGTTCATGATTCATCCCCGGTCCTCACCTCTCTGAACCCAAGATCGGTAATGAGGGAGGTGTCATTTGTCACCCCTCAGCCATCAGTAGCTCTAGCCTCTGACATGTCAGACCTAGGTTGGAGAGCTTACTTCAACAACCTCAAGACTCAGGGCTTCTGGTCCTGAGAGGCACTCTCCCTGCAAATTAGGATGCCAACTGTTCCTTCCCCAGATCTCAGGCAATGTGGTGAAGTCTTGACAGACAATACTGTGGCTATGTTCTATATCAACAAGCAAGGAGGAGCTCGATCTTCAGCCCTGTGACAAGAGGCCATCCATCTACAGGAGTTCTGTGCGAAGCACTCCATTCATCTTGAGGCATCATATCTCCCAAGAACCTGGAATGTACTGGCAGATTGCCTCAGCAGGTCCATTTTCTCTCACCACGAGTGGTCCCTTCACCCAGAGGTCACCGGGTTCATCTTCCAGACATGTGGGCCTCCTCAGATGGACCAAGCAGAACAGGAAATGCCATCAATTTTTCTTGCTACGTGGGCACAGCCCGGGCTCTGTGTGCGATGCTTTCCTGCTCTCATGGACAAATCTCCTGTTCTACACCTTTCCCCCGATCCCTCTGGTTCACAGGGTCCTCCTAAAAGTCAAATGGGACAAGGCGAGAGTTATTCTAATAGCCCTGGCATGACCATGCCAGCACTGGTTTGGCACACTCCTGGACCTATCAGTAGCAGCTCCACTCTTGCTTCCACTCTGTCTGGACCGAATCTCACAAGACCAGGCTGGTTGCTTCATCCAAACCTTGCCTCCTTGCACCTGACTGCATGGATGCTGCATGGCTGAACCCAGAAGAACAGTTTGCTTGGAACAGATCCAGTAGGTTTTGCTAGGTCTTGCCATTCACCAGGGCTACCTACTTAGCCACATGGAAATGCTTCTCGATATGGGTGTCTCAATGAGCTCTTTCCCCATCTCAATCTTCCCTTCAGTCTATCTAGGACTTCTTGCTCCATTAAAGCAAGAAGGCCTGGCCCACACATCTATAAAGGTGCACTTGGCAGCCATCTCAGCCTTCCACCCGCCGGTGAATGGCAGATCAGTGTTCTCCCGTGAGATGATAGTACGGTTTCTCAAGGGACTGGAGAGGCTCTATCTTCAGGTCCGTGAACCAATCCCACATGGAACTTAAACCTGGTTCCATTGAGACTCACAGACCCCCCTCCAAGCCACTAGCATTGTGCCCCCTACTGCTTCTCTCTTGGAAGGTTGCCTTCCTGATGGTGACCACTTCAACCAGAAAGGTCTCTGAAATCAAGGCCCTTATGTCTGAACCACCTTAGACGATGTTGTTCAAGGACAAGGTCCAACTGCACCCCCACCTGGACTTTTTGCCAAAAGTAGTGTCCCAGTTCCATAGCAACCAGTCCATTTTCCTGCCCATCTTCTTCCCAAAGCCTCACAAGAGCTCTGAGGAACAGCATCTTCACTCACTGGATGTCAGGTGTGCCCTTGCCTTCTATATTTAGAGGACTAAATCCTTCTATAAATCCACACAACTCTTCATCGCAATAGCGGAAAAGATGAGAGGGCTACCTGAGTCAGCCCAGAGGATCTCCTATTGGATAACTGCAGTGATGATATCCCAAATTTCCAATAACCAGTTCTATGAAGGCAGGTGATATTTAAGAACCTATTCTGAATAGGTTCTTAAACATCATGCACGCAGCACCCGACACACTGCACCCCAACAACCCAGCACCCAGAACTTCAGGGTACCCTCCGCCGTGAAATTGACCCTCCCTGGTCAATTTCCGCCACAGGGAGACTGGCAGGAGACAATAGCTGCAGTGAAATTGACCCTCCCTAGTCAATTTCGGTGGCAGGGAGAATGGCTGGAGACACTCTCCACCGGGAAATTGGCTCTCCCGCCACTAACAACTGGTTCGCTACTCCGCCTTTGCATTGAATCTCCCGGCGCTAAGAACCGGTTCGCTGCATTTTTTCTATTTTAAGAACCGGTTGGATATCATCACTGGATAACAGCCTGTATGCAAGCTTGCTACGAGCAGGCGAATGTCCCTCCTCCAGCCATCTTAACCACTCACTCCACAAGAGCCCAGGCTTCGTCAGCAGTGTTTCTCGCACATGTCCCAATCCAGGACATCTGCAGGGCTGCAACCTGGTCTTTAGTGCATGTTTTCACGTCTCACTCTGCCATCACCCAATAGGCCCGGGACAACGCCAGATTCAAGAGAGTGCTGTTGCAATCACAATCAGCATGTCCATGAACTCTGAGACTGCCTTCTGAGGTTCGGCTTGTGAATCACCTAGTATGGAATGGACATGAGAAAGCACTCAAAGAAAAAATGTTTACTAACCTTTTGTAACTTCTGTTTTTCAAGATGTGTTGCTCATGTCCATTCATGTCCATGACTTACCCTCCTACCCCTTTGTCAGAGTTAACTGGCAAGAAGGAACTGAGAGGGTGTGTGGCCGGCAGCACTCCTTATACCATTGGAATGGATGTGCAGTGTCAGAGGGCACTGGAGCTAGCCTGATGGATACCACTGAGGGAAAAATCTCTGGCAATGATGCATACAACATGCACATACCTAACATGGAATGCACATGAGCAACACATCTCAAAGAACAACAGTTATAATAGGCTAGTAAACGTTTTTTCTCTGCTTTGATTGATAGCTCCCTATCTTCTATTTTGCTTCTGGCTATGGTGTTTAGGTTTGAGCTGCTGTGTTAGGTGAGCACCAAAATTCTCTCTAAGAGAGAAATGCAAGAGCAACTTGCATAGGCAATGTTTGAGGGGAGGTTGGACTGTTGGAGGATCCCACAGTGGAACATGATGATGAGGGGTTTTGACCATCAATCAGGGAACTGTAAATTAATCTCTGTTAGGCCCATAGGTGACCCTTCTGGACTACTAGCATGTGGGTGTGACCTTTTTTGTGGGGACTCCTGACTCCAGATTGGAGTCTCCTTTTTTGATCCCCTCCTTCTAACTTCTTTGCGTTGGGCAGAGATGGACCGAGTGAGTGTATATGGACATGCACATAATCTATTTGAAAGAATCTGTTACGAAAGAGATGCTACTTCATTATTGCTGGTACAGAGGACCCCGGAGAGAGAAAGACATCGGTGGATTCCACGCATGACTGCCTGGTAACGCCATTTCACCGTTTGTCAATTACCAGGACTAATTTCTATTCAGGGTTAGGTTTAGGTTAATTACAGTCAGGTTCCTTTCAATACTTAGGTTAATTACAGCTGGATGTTCCCTCTGGTCACCCCAAACCCCCACGGGGGTCCATTGTTTGCTGCTTGCATCCTCTGAATTCAGTCTGGGACTGGGGCAAGATGGGCCAATGCTTTATTAAAAAGCAGAGAGAGCAGCTGCTATGCTGTACATATTTTCATCACCTAAGCCTTCACTAATGCTTTTAACCAAAAGACCTGAAGTGCCCAAACCCAGGGGAATTTCCCTCTCTGTTATAAAGCTTGTAACACAGGCTTGAATGTTCTCATATACCTGGGCTCCTTGTGGAACTTTTCCCATGCAAGGCCTATCTTGGGGGGTCTGCAGAGCCCAAAGCTTTTGATTCATGAGACCTATACATGCAAAGAAGAATCTTTGCTTTCAGTTAAAATATATGTTTCTAGCCTTTTATGCTATGGAGATAATCTCAAATCTAGACTGATGGCCAGTGTTGAAGGTTGCACTGATTTATCCTCAAGATCACAGGTAATTCACTGTTCTTACACTCCTGTCCCTTACAACCTGTCAGGCTGGCCTGTGGGATTTGTGTATCCCACAGCCATGGGTCCCTCCATTTGGGGGGATTTGGGGTATGGTGGCTTATAGCAAGTTACAACCGTGAGGGTTGCTTCACTCAGGCTGGCTCTGGCCCACTGTGTTCTGTATCCTACATAGTTGCTTGTGGCTGAGCAGGTTCCTCTGCTAAGGAGCTAGTAGAGCCTCTGGTCACAAAAGATGGACAGCTCAAGAGTGTGAGAAGCAGCCTGGTGTATGGGGTGAAGGATGAAACTGAAAGCAAATGACTCCTGTGCTCTAATGACTCCATCTGTAGCACGGCCAGGTTACTTATTCCCTGCCTTAGCTTTCCCCACCTATGGAGATCACACTGACTACCTCGCTAGGGAGTGGTGCTAACTGAGCAGTTTATATTTGTAAAGTAACTATATCTGTGCGAAAATTCACCAGAATGCACCAGAAACCTTCTGGGGGATGGAGCTTGGCAGCTCACAGCTTCTTTATAGAGCTGTGCCTTGGAAAAAGTCTAAGTGTTGCCACCTATGTGCAGAGCCCAGCACTTGTCCTGTAGCTGGAGGTTGCAGGCAAACAGAAGATTTTCCTCCCCTTCTGTTCAAACAAGGTCCTTTTAAGAATCACCTTTCTGAGCCTCCCCACAATTGTAAAGCTGCTCCCATGTGTAGCGGGGTGTTCACAGGACAGCAGCTGGTTACATTGTGTGTTGCCCTGGAAGCTTATTTCACAAGATCACCCAAAAATCAAAGGGCAGCTCTGCTATCATGGGCAGGAGAACTGGTGCCCCTGTGATGAAATTCCAACACTGGACACCTGTGCTGACATTGTATGATCAGCCAAAATGGTACCATCCAAGTTACCAGTTGGAGCTGGAAAGGGGAGAGGAGTCATCTGCATGCAGCAGGGTGGGGAGGAAAAATCTCACCCTTTTTCAGCTTTGTCACATCTCTTATAAGATTGTCCTTCATGACAGTGTGATAATTAGCATGTTGATGGCAGCCTTAATCAGAGGTTCAGAAAGCACTTTGCCAGCATTAATAATGTAACTTCACAACATACCCTGGAGATAAGCAGGTGTTATATTCCATTTACAGGTGGGGAAATCAGGGCACAAAGATTAAGTGACTGGCCTAAGATTGCAGATAAAGTCAGGGGCAGAACCAACATAAGACCTCAGGAATCCTAATTGCTAATCCTGTACTCTAATCACTAGACCACCTTGCTTATGAATCTAAGTGAGGGGAAATGCTGAACAACAGCTTGGTAATGCTACTTCTTGGGGGGAAAAGTCTTTGAGCCATGCCCATTGGAATGGGAGCCCTGGTCTGGGATGGGATCCAATAGTATCCTTATGCTCCACTGTTCCCTTCTCTCCCTTGCAGTCAGTGCATATAGGGCTCCAGTCCTGTTAGATGTCCAAAACTAAGCAAGGTCAGAGCTAGTTTATACTTAGATGGGAGTCCCTTCAAGAAAAGTGGTGCTGGTGTTTCAATAAGTGGTGTTTTTCTTTTGAGTCCATACTGAACAAATGTCCTGTCATAGTGCGTGACAGTGCTGTGCTGCCAGGAGCACCATTTTTCAGAGGCAGTATAAAACCAAGACCCCATCTACATGTGGCCATTAAAAATGTCATGAGATTTTTATGTAAGAGTTGACATTAATCCTTTTGTCTTTGTCAGATTCTAACCATGCTAATTATATTCTACTTCTGTAAATTATCTCTGCATTTTTAGTTAGATACAATATTATTATTCACTGTCTGCCTTAAACTGTTGCTGTGTGGACTGTTAAACAACTGCCACATTCCATCCCAGAGGTGGCTGCATTTCATTATTAGGTAGTGATTTTTCTACACAGATTTCTGTGATTTGTTGAAATGAAAGGCACTATAGGATCATTATCTAGTATTAGATGATACAGACACATTCTTTCAAACTGGTCTTGATTAATGAAGCTGAGCTGCTGTCCCATGTGTGTGTGTGTATGAGAGAGAGAGAGAGAGAGAGAGAACTAACTGGGAAGAAAATAGAGAGAATTTTCTACTTTCTCTCCAAAAATCTCAGTTAAATTGAAATGTGCCTAGTCCAGTGTCTTTTGATTGCCCTGATGAGCCAGGTTGATGAGATTCTGGAATTCTTAGTTACTCTGAAGATGTGAGTCGGGGAGGGGGAAATGAAGGAAGAAGAAATTTCGGAGCACACTGAAGTTTTGACATAAATCACAGGCCTCCTACCCCATCTGTTTGGACAGAATGTAAATGCGAGTGTGTTTCCTGGTGATTGTCCAGGTGATAGCCTCTTTGGAATTCTATGGAACGGCCATCTGTCCACACGTAATAAATGAAGGCTATAAAGGAAAGTGATCCCAGCCCTGATACAGCAAGAAGCATTTGTTTATATTCTTATAATATGTATCAGATTGAATAGAAATGATCACTTAAAATTGACAAATGGAGAGCAGAGAGATTTGATGGGAATGCCAAAGCTCAGCCAGGGCTGGGCTGGCTACAAACTTTCTTCAGCAAAGACTCTCCATGGAATCCACGCACCAAGCCAGCTGGGGTTTGAAGTCATGACTGGGGGAATGGGGCTCATACATAAAAATGATCCACGCATCTCTGGAGAACTGCATGGTGGCAGGAAGGTTATGTTGTGGTTTGTCAGAAAGAGTGCTGTGGGACTTGTCCTAGCTGCACAGGGGCTGCCATTTTGAAGGTGAGTGGTGTCATTTCCAGTATCTTTATTTCCACTGGAGAGTGGTGCTCCTGTTATGCAATTTTAGCTCTTGTTTTGAAATGGGCTTTCAGTAATGAAATTCCACCTCTGCCACAACTTCCTGGGCTCCCCCTGCAGTGTTACAGAAATAATCAGATGCATATTGTCTCCTGCATACATGGAGGAGATGGAAACTTAGTCCCTATTGGGACTTTGGTAGAAGGGTACTATTTCTATGGCATCATTACTCCCCGGTCTAAAAGAACTGGGAGGAGATTCCACAGGTAGAAACATTTAAATTTCTTTAGATGCAGAAGCAGCTTGGGTAGGAACTATGGCCTAATGTCAAGAAACACCTGTGACTGCATCTTAGAATATGAATACATCCTGCAGCTCCTGAAAGCTTGGATGATCTCTCTCATTCCAGCCTCTTCTCCCCCACATAATCTTGCATGTTATAGCGGTCCCAAAATCCAGCTGAAATTAGCTTCTTTTTCACCTGCCCCCCTCCTCCCACTCCCCACTTGATGCCCTGCTGGAATGTCATAGAATACTTACAGACTGGCCCATGAATGTCAGTCCCAAAGAGCCTCTCACCGCGTTATAAATGGAGATGTTTATAGTCCTCTGAGTGGAAATACCTAGGGGGACCTTCAGGGAATGGGCACTAACCACTTCCTGTTGGGGTTAACAAGTAAATATCTATCCTGTTAGACAGTGCTGTCTGCCTTCTTTCTAAACACTTGTGTCTCTCAGGAGATGTCCAATAGATAATGATGTAGAGCTCCTGCTGAGGGCAGCTGAGCTTGTTCCAGCAGGAGGCACTGTAGGGAATGGGGCGAGAGTGCTGGCTGTGAGGGAGCTCCCAGATACTGCAGTCCTATTCTCTTCCAGCAGGAGGTGCTATAGAGAATGTGATAGAAGTGTTGGTTCTCCTTCGAGTGGTTGCTCAGATGCATTCCACTTAGGTGTGTGCGCGCCCTCGTGCACAGCCCTCCGGAGAACTTTTCCTAGCAGCCCCTGCAGGGGCCGGTCTCAGCGCCCCCTGGAGTCCCGCCCTTATGTGGCGGTACATATAGCGGGACCGGCCCCTCCCCTCCTCAGTTCCTTCTTTCCGCCCGTGACGGCCAGTTGAGAACTACCCCTGCTCTTCAACAGTTGTGTTTCTCCTTAAAAAAAGTGAGTAGATAGTTTATCAGTTCGCCCTGAACTAAGTTAGTTTTTAGTTAGTGAGGGTTTTTA
Source organism: Mesoclemmys tuberculata (assembly GCA_007922155.1). Classification (NCBI taxonomy): domain Eukaryota; kingdom Metazoa; phylum Chordata; order Testudines; family Chelidae; genus Mesoclemmys; species Mesoclemmys tuberculata. The sequence goes on from ML675611.1 coordinate 39,189,205, forward strand.
GTTAGTTAGGGAGCCTTCGGGCTCAAGGCGTCCCGGCTATGCCGGGTTCGCCGGGCTTCAAGCCATGTGCTAGCTGCGGCAAGGCCTTCCCAGCTAGCGACCCCCATGACCGTTGTTTGCGGTGTTTGGGGGAACTGCACCGTAGAGATCGGTGCAGTATCTGTAAGTCCTTTAAGCCTCGGACTCAGAGGGAGCGTGAAGTGAGGCTTAGGGCTTTTCTGATGGAGTCCGCTTTAAGCCCGGCGTCCGAGCCATCGCGGACTACTCCGGCACCGAGTGTGTCTTCGGTGCGAAGTGCGCCTCCGGCACCGGGGGTCTCGGTGCCGAAGAGGAAGAAGCGCCATCCACGCTTGCAGCGCTCCCCCGCACCGCAGGAGCGGCCGGGGTCGAGTTCGGAGGTGCTCCTCCTCATGGACGTGCCGCCGGCATCTGCTCCGGCACCGGCCCCTGCTCCGGCACCGGCCCCGGCACCGACACTTACTAGGGAGGCTCCCCCGACTCCTGGTAGTGGGGGACCCCCTATACGGGACCCTTCGACGCCGGAGGCTATCGAGGCGGCTCAGGCTTTGTTGGAGCTGCCTACGCCTCCGGCACTCTCTCACCGGAGAGAGCCAGGGCCCGTTTCCCGGGGCAAACCCGCGATGGGGGGCCCCGAAGGGTGGGCGGCCCCGGCACCGGTGGACAGGCCGCCCACCACCCGACGCAGGAGAGTCGAGCTCGGAAGCTCCTCTCCATCTTCGTCCTCGGACGACGCGTCGCGGCACCGTTCCCGGCACCGCTCCAGGTCCCGGCACCGCTCCCGGCACCGTTCCAGGTCCCGGCACCGCTCCGGACGTCGCTCTTCGTCGCGGCACCTCTCCTCGTCGTCGAGTTCTGACTCGGCACCGAGACGGCGTTCTCGGCACCGCTCCCCAGCATCAAAGCGGCGAAAGACTTCCCGGTACCGGTCGCCTTCTTCTTCGGCGTCGCCTCGTCGGCACCGAAGTAGGAGTCGCTCCTCGAGATCGTCGCGTGGCGGGTCTCGGAGCGCTCCTTCCCGGCGTCATCACCGCCTGCGTTCTCCTGACTCGGGGTCCCGGACCCGACGTCAGGAACGTATATGGTCGTCGGCACCGCAGCCGGCACCGCAGCCGGCACCGGACCCAGTACTGTTACCAGCACCGGCACCGACTGTTGCGGCACCGGTTTTGCCCTCGGCACCGGTGCCGCCTTTGAGCTGGCCACAGGGACCCTGGCAGTGGCCGTTATGGGCCCAGTGGGCGGCTCAGATGGGGCAGGGAACTATGTCGGCCCCTGCCTCCGTCACCCAAACTCATCAAGCACCTTCGGTGCAGGAGGGTGACCGCTCCTCTGGGGAAGAGGAGGTGGAGGAGGACCCTGGGGAGGGCCCCTCCACTGGGCCCCGCCACCCATCTTACTCCTCATCGCCGGATGAGGCGGCGGTAAGAGACCAAGGAGCCCCGCTCATTGATTTTAAAGCCCACCAGGAGCTTCTAAAGCGGGTGGCTTTGAACCTTGGCCTTGAGGTCAAGGTGTTAGAGGAAGAGGTGGACCCCCTCTTCGGCCGTGTGGGGGCCCAGGGACCAACGAGGGTGGCCCTTCCCGTACATGAGAGGGTCCTGCGCCTGGCTAAGTCAGTCTGGCAGACCCCTGCCTCGGTTGCCCCGACCTCTAAGGGCGCCGAGAAGAAGTATTACGTGCCAGCCGAGGGGCACGAGTACTTGTATGCGCACCCTGCCGCGGGTACTTTGGTGGTGGATGCCGCCAACCAAAAAGACAGGCAGGGTGCTCAGACTGCCTCCCCTAAAAATAAGGAAGGCAGGAGGCTGGACCTTTACGGTAGAAAGGTCTATTCTACTGGGGCGCTTCAGCTGAGGGTGGCCAATCATCAGGCCCTCCTCGGCAGGTATAATTTGAACCTGTGGGACTCCTTAAGGAGGTTTTCGGAGTCTCTCCCTCCAGACCAGGCAGTGGACTTTGGTTTGGTGCTGGAGGAAGGGTTGTCTGTGGCAAGTGCGGCCCTGCAGTCTGCGTCGGACGCCGCAGACACAGCCAGCAGGGCTATGGCCTCCGCCGTTGCAATGAGGCGGGCAGCGTGGCTGCAGTCCACAGACTTGTCGTTGGAGGTGCAGCAGTCCATCCAGGACCTACCTTTCGATGGAGCCGCCCTCTTTTCGGAGAGGACGGACGAGAAGCTGCACGCTCTCAAGGACTCGAGGGCAACGCTGCGCTCCTTGGGCCTGTACACGCCCCAGGCGGCTAGACTGCAGAGTCGCCAGCAGCCGCAGCAACCGCCGCAACGTCAGCGGCAGCAGTCTAGGCCGCAGCCTAGGCCCTTCCCCACCGCAAGGGGCAGGGATAGGACCAAGGGCTCTGGACGGCGCGATCGCCCGCCGCCGTCCTCCTCTTCCTTTAAAGGACCCTCTCAGGGGCCTAAGGGGAAGAGACAATTTTGACGGTGTCTCCGAGGGTGGCACCGTCTCATGTTCCCTGGGTTCCCCGCCTTTCCTGGACAGGCTCAAGCCGTATCTCGGCCTGTGGCGGGAGGTAACATCGGACCAGTGGGTCCTCAGCATCGTGCGCTGGGGATATGCCCTTCAGCTCCTGGCCTCCCCTCCCCACTCCCCACCCCCCCTGTCCCTCTTCAGGGACCCATCTCACGAGCAACTACTCCTTCAGGAGGTTCAATCCCTCCTAGTCAAAGGAGCCATAGAAGTGGTTCCACCACTCGAGGTGGGGAGGGGATTCTATTCGAGGTACTTCCTCGTTCCCAAGGCCAACGGAGGCCTCAGGCCTATATTGGACCTGCGCAGGCTCAACAGGTTCATAAGAAAGCTGAAGTTCCGCATGGTATCCCTAGCGTCCATCATTCCCGTTCTAAACCCAGGGGACTGGTTTGCCGCCCTCGACCTGAAGGATGCGTACTTTCACGTCTCCATCCTTCCCGCCCACAGGCGGTACCTAAGGTTTGTGGTAGCTGCTGGCCACTACCAGTTCACGGCCTTGCCCTTTGGCCTGTCTTCCTCCCCCAGAGTGTTCACCAAGTGTATGGCGGTGGTGGCGGCCTTCCTGCGGCGCAGGGGGGTCCAGATATTCCCCTACCTGGACGACTGGTTAATCAGGGGCAAGACCAGGTCGCAAGTGTGCGAGGCGGTCTCTCTCGTCCAGTCCACCTGCCATGCTCTGGGGCTGCTCATAAACGAGCAGAAGTCGACGCTGCGTCCGGTGCAACGCATAGACTTCATAGGGGCCCACCTGGACTCGGTGCAGGCGAAAGCCTCCCTCCCACGTTCGAGGTTCGAAGCCATGACAGCGATAATATCGCAGCTTCAGAGGTGCCCCACGACTACAGCCAGGCACTGCCTGCAGCTGTTAGGCCACATGGCCTCGTGCACCTATGTGGTGAGGTTGGCCCGCCTCAGGCTCAGGCCCCTCCAAGGTTGGCTGTCCAAGGTTTACATGCCCAGCAGGCATGCTTTGAGCAAGGTGGTAACGGTGCCCCCTTGGGTGTTGGGGTCACTGACTTGGTGGCTGGACCCCAGGACTGTGTTGGAAGGGATTCCCTTCAGGGCCTCCACCCCCTCGGTCACCCTGATCACGGACGCATCGGACCGGGGGGTGGGGAGCCCATATCACCGGTGGTCTGACCACGCAGGGTCGCTGGTCCCGGGGGGAATTGGCCCTCCATATCAATGTGAAAGAATTGAGGGCGGTCAGACTGGCATGCGAGGTGTTTCGCCACTCTTTATTGGGGAGAATGGTGCAGGTGTTAACAGACAATACCACTGCAATGTATTACATCAACAAGCAAGGGGGGGCGCGCTCCTCGGTGTTGTGTCAGGAGGCGCTCCGACTCTGGGACTTGGCGGTGAGATGCAATTTCTGTTTAACCGCCTCTCACCTGCCTGGGGTCAGGAACGACGAGGCGGACCGCCTCAGCAGGTCATTCCTACCTCAATACGAATGGTCTCTCCACCCAGAGGTGGTGGACAGGATTTTCCGCGTGTGGGGTGTTCCCCATCTGGACCTCTTCGCGTCAGCGCAGAACGCGAAGTGCCCGAGGTTCTGCTCGCTCAGGGGTCGCGAGCCGGGCTCTCTTTCGGACGCATTCCTCCTCGAATGGACGGGGGCCCTCCTGTATGCGTTTCCCCCCTTCCCGCTCTTGCCCAGGGTCCTCTTGAAAGTCAAGAGGGACAGAGCGGATGTGATTCTGATCGCCCCGGCGTGGCCGAGGCAGTACTGGTTTTGCCTGCTCCTGGACCTGTCTGTCGCTCCCCCGATCGAGCTCCCGAGGAGACCGGACCTGCTCTCCCAGGACCACGGCCGGCTACTGCATCCCAACGTGGACTCCCTGCACCTGATGGCCTGGAGGCTCTCTGGCTGACGGAGGAGGAGAGAACCTGCTCGGAGCAGGTCCAACGCGTGCTGTTGGGAAGCAGGAGGCCCTCCACGCAGCTCGCCTACAGGGCCAAGTGGAGGAGGTTCACCTGCTGGTCGGAGTCGCGGGGCGAAAACCCCGGTACGTCCCCCGTGCAGGCGGTCCTGGACTACCTGCTGCAGCTTAGGCTACAGGGGTTAGCGTTGGCCTCCCTCAGGGTACACCTGGCGGCCATATCGGCGTTTCACCAGCCGGTGGGGGGACGTTCCCTGTTCTCCCACCCCATGTCGGTGAGGTTCCTCAGGGGTGTAGAGAGGCTTTACCCGCAGGTCCGTGACCCGGTGCCTCCCTGGGATTTGAACCTGGTCTTAGATAGGCTAACGGGTCCCCCCTTTGAGCCCTTAGCCACCTGCCCAATGATGATCCTTTCCTGGAAGGTGGCTTTTCTCGTGGCCATTACCTCGGCCAGGAGGGTCTCTGAGCTAAGGGCCTTAACCTCAGAGCCCCCCTATACCGTGTTCTATAAGGACAAGGTTCAGCTTAGGCCTCACCCGGCGTTCCTGCCTAAGGTAGTCTCCCGGTTCCATTGTAACCAAGATATTTTCCTCCCCGTGTTTTTTCCTAAACCGCACGGGTCCGAGGACGAGAGGAGACTGCACACCCTCGATGTGAGGAGGGCGTTGGCGTTCTACCTGGACAGGACGAGGCCGCTCCGAAAGACCACGCAGCTCTTCGTCGCGGTGGCAGAGAGGATGAGAGGCTCCCCGGTCACCTCCCAGTGCATCGCCAGGTGGATCACCTCCTGCATCCGGCTCTGCTACGAGCGTGCAGGCGTCCAGCTCCCAGGAGTGGTGACGGCTCACTCGACGAGGGCCCAGGCCGCGTCGGCGGCCTTCCTGGAAAGGGTCCCCCTGGATGACATCTGCAGGGCTGCCACCTGGTCTTCGGTGCACACCTTTGCTGCGCACTACGCTGTCGTCCAGCAGTCAAGGGACGACGCGCGAGTCGGCAGGGCCGTGCTGAGGGCAGCTCGCCGCTGACTCCTACCCACCTCCAAGGTATGGCTCGGGAATCACCTAAGTGGAATGCATCTGAGCAACCACTCGAAGGAGAAAACGTAGTTACTTACCAGTAACTGTTGTTCTTCGAGATGTGTTGCTCAGATCCATTCCACACCCACCCTCCGTCCCCGCTGTCGGAGTCGGCAGAAAGAAGGGACTGAGGAGGGGAGGGGCCGGTCCCGCTATATGTACCGCCACATAAGGGCGGGACTCCAGGGGGCGCTGAGACCGGCCCCTGCAGGGGCTGCTAGGAAAAGTTCTCCGGAGGGCTGTGCACGAGGGCGCGCACACACCTAAGTGGAATGGATCTGAGCAACACATCTCGAAGAACAACAGTTACTGGTAAGTAACTACGTTTTCTGGCTGAGGTCTCAGCACTCCAATCCCAGCAGCTGGCTCTGTAGGGAATGTTGCTTGAGAGACTGCTGCTATACCCAAATCCTCATGCCAGCCCATCCCTGCATAGAGGCAGAGACTCACTCTCTGGTACCCTATGGTGGAGGATGGGGCCAAAATGCAGTCTGGTAGGGTGAAGGAAAGATAAGGGTGTGAGAGAGGATGGGAGACCTGAGAGCTGGGTATGGAGGAGGAAATAAGGAGCAAACTAAAGGAGGAAAAGAGAGAGAAGAAATGAGCAGAAGAGAAAAATGATCATGTAACAAGATATACTGGCCCTTTAAGACTACAGGGGACCAGAGAGTCCATTCCAGGATGTTGGAATAAACAGAGACCCTGGAAATGGCCTGGTAGCAGAAAGAAAAGAAGTGGTCTTGGGGCATTAGTAGTTGGACGGGGAAAACAAAGACACTGTCCCTTTAAGGGCCTAGGACCAGGAGCCCTGTAGCATAGGATGGGGGCAGGGCTCCCCTCTCTCTCAACCAGTTGTGGGGAAGCTCTCTGAAGGAGGGCAGTATATATGTTGCCTTCTTCTTCAAAACAGGGACTGCACTGACAGGGAGAAGGGTGCCAGGGTCCCTGCTAGGAATGACAGGACTGGCAGCTCCAGGAAGAGCAGTCTGGGGCAGAATCAGAGTCCTGTGCGCGGCAGAAGAACCAGAGATGAGTTGGAAGTTTTGTGTTGCTGAACCAGACTTTACGTTCAGGACTTTGAGGGCTATTTTGAACTGATTTCAACAATTAGCCCAGCCCCAGGCAGTGGTTGGTGGTAGTCTCCAGTCAGGCATGGGAGTTTCTAAGGGTCCACAAAGAGAGTGAAAATAGGGTGTTGCAGAGGCACTTCTGGCCTAGAGGGTGTGCTCAGTAAACAGCCTGGAAGGAGGAGGCTAAAGGCAAGAAATAAGACAGAGCTTAGAAGAGAAAAGAAGGATATTTTAAAAAGCCTGAGCCAGCAGATGCAAGTAGGAAATACAACAAAGGGGAACACCACATGAGTAAGTACTGTCTGTTCCCACCTGGCATCTCACAATCATTTGGCTCAGGTTTTATATCAAAAGGAGGCCAGAGGAGTAAAAGGTTACTTGACTGAGCTGTGGACTCCATTTTCCCTCTCTTTTCCACTCCCTGAACATTTCCATGCCCTTCCCTGAGGAACCGGTGTCCTGTCTTTTACTATGAAAGCTTGGTCACCCTGAGCTGGGTGGGTAGTGCTCTGCAGTGTTTTCCTACCATGCTTGGGTGTGGCAGTAATAGAATCGCAGTAGGGCACTTGCAGTGCATTTCTGTGCTATAGCCAACAGGGTAGGAGAGAAGATGAGAGAGAACTGGAGCTTCATGTGACAGAAATCAGACAGCACTCCTTTCAGTTGATATGATCAAGTGAACCTGGAATAGGGGACATGGACAAAGCTTTCCTATTGGCTGTCCATGACTATGTCAATAGTACCCAATAAATACTCCAATTCTTTCTGTAGTTGGTGGAAAATCCAATTCCATAGTGATTAAATGCTCCAATCCCGGCTTGGCCAGAGGATTGTTACATATTTCTGTTGCTTGAAATAGTCCTTCCCTCTGGTGCCTTCTAGTCTCCCTACATTAATTATGTAAAACTAACAATATAGATAGCATGTGGGGTTTTTTTTTAAGCTGCTAGTGGAAAAACACTTGCCCCGCAAACTGAGAAAGTGGAGTAGAACTCCAAAGACTTAGGCTAAGGGTGCTAGTGGCCACTCGAGGTCCCTTTCTCAGCCCTGGAGTGTGGTTATTGGGGTGCAATACTCTTCTGTTTACAGCAAATCCAATCCCATCCCCCCCAATCCTCCTGTCTGTATCTGAAAGGTACCTTCCTTGTACCTTGAAGGTATGTCTGATACCCTTCATTGGAGAATACATCTGTATTGTGGCACTGGCTCCCTCAACCTGTTGAGCTTCAGCAGTTTTAATGGCTGCTATATTACAGAGAATAATTATTTGATAAGCATTATTTAACTATTTAATAAGCAGCACACAAAATACACAGTTCTCTACAAAATACAGAAACTACATAATCCCTGCCCTGTATTGTCTACAACCTAATCTAGACAAGACAAAGCACAGCATAGGGTAAGTATAAAGAGTGGAGATAACAGTAGCTGTTCAGATATTACAGAGATGCATAGTATAAACTGGTACAGATTCTATTAAATAGAGATCAGTAGTAAATAAGGCAGGAAGGGTTTTTCTGTCAGACTCTGCGTCCTTCAGAATTTGCAAACTGCTGGGTGTGGCTGGTCTGTGCATTTGTGGAGTGAATCCCCAAAGAGTTTGTAAATAAAGAGTAAAGGAACAGGACACAATTCTGTGCCCCCAAATGCACACAAAGCACATTTCTGTCTCGATGCAGAGATGTTAATACCCCTGGGCCTCTTTTTGAAATGGCTGTGTCAGTCTGTGCCAACCTTCATTTACAAAACTTTGCCTTGCCTATAAAATTACTGGTTTACAGCTCCCTGATGCCTGTGAGAGCACAAGAGTCTAAACTACTGCACAGTACTGGAAAAGCAGCAACTTTTTTATTTTGGGATCAGTGTCATCTGCGCATTGTGAGCGGTGCGGGAATTCTCAGGGTCTTTTTGAGATAAGTAGGAAAATAGGGACATCTGTGGCTGTTTTCTCACCTGATAGCCTAGTAAGTTTAGCTTGAAGTTCAGAAATTCTTCTCCACCTGCACCTGCACCCCATGTAGCATCAATCTCTGGCAATAGCAAGATGTCCACTTGCAGGTCAGAAAGGTGTGCATATCAAAATGAAGAGAGTCAACAGACCTGATCAGGGGACTGGAGACATGGACTTATGAGGAGAGATTTCAAGAGCTAAATATGTTCAGATTGACTAGGAGATGGCATAAAGATCTGCAAGTATGTTAATAGAATAAAGATGAAGGAAGAAAGGAAACTTTTTGGGTGGTCACTGGGAGTTGTAACTAGGAGTAATGGAAAAATGTAGGTTGAATATCAAAAGAGCCTTACTAACCGATCTCCCTGATAGCAAGGGAATAGTCTCCTGAGGGTAATGGTGTGAACCCCATTGCTTGTGACGTTTTAAAACTAGGCTGGACAAAGCACTAGAAAATGTTCTGTAGCGAAGAATCCAGCATTGAACAAGGCAGTGGGCTGGGGTGACCTCTCTCAGTTGATCTTGCTTGTGTGCAGATGCGAAAACCTGTTATACCTGAAGATGTCCATAAGATCCAAGAAAGGACATGACAAGGTTTTGAAGCTGTGCAGAGGCTTGGAATGTTGAATGTAGTCCCGGTAGTGATGGGTTAGTGCGCCATGCCTCTAGAGGTGCATGGCAGTGCCATTTATCACATTCTTTTTATAGGTAATATGGCAGCACCTGGGCAGGATCATTGAGGGCCCTGTTATGTTCTACAAACCCATTGGAAGATATGGTCCATGCCCCAAGGAGCTTATAAAAGCTCTGCAGTTTATTATGTGGTTATCGCCCATGTGCGTGGTGAGGAAGCACTATATAATTTTATAATGTACTGTTTGTTTTTTTAAACAGGATGAGCACCAAACCTCAGTATCGTAGAGTTGAATGTCTTTGTCCTACCCATTTCCCGCACAGTCATTGCTTTTGTTAGCTATGGATGCTTGTGTAACAGAGTACTGCCTATTTGTCAGTCCTCCCGGACACATGGCGTGGCCCTTTAAGAGACTGGAGGGGTCTGATACAGAAGGTCTGAGGAATAGGAAAGGGGTCCTGGGAAGAAGTACCATTTAGAAGGCATCCTGGTATTGAGTCTGTAAGGAGTTGGGACGTGGGCTCTTATAGTGAATGTGGGGCAGGGCTCCCCTCTCACCCAGCCAATAAGGGATGAGCTGGAAGAAGCAGCCAGCATATCACATGGGCTGATGCCTGTAGACCAGGGGTCTCAAACTCGCGGCCCGCGGGCTTGTGTTATCTGGCCCGCAGTCCGAATCCGGGCCGCAGGCTTGTGCTGTCAGTGTTTTCTGAGCGGAGCTCAGGCAAGATGTGGGACATCTTGCGTGAGCTCTTAAAAAGGAAATGGCCGTGTTAAAAAGGAAATGGCCGCCGAATGTGACCCCACAGGGAGATTTAACGGCGGAGAGTGGAGTGTGCAAGTCCCTGTGAGAGCCTCTCTCTTCTACTGTGCCGCCGAATTTTACCCTGCGGGGAGATTTTTCGGCGGAGGGTAGAGCATGAAAGGTAGAGTAGAGTAGTGTGTGTTATGCGTGGCCCCCCTGAACTCAACTTAATGTAAATGTGGCCCGCCATACCAATTGAGTTTGACACCCCTGCTGTAGACACTGCAGAGAGTAAGCTCCTGAAGGGCCCTGAGTCAGCCAGCAGAAGACAGTGGCAGGGTTTGCCTGCTGAACCCTCCCAGCCTGAGGGTAGAGGGACTGATTGGGAAAAGGGCCAGCTGGAAGAGAGGCCGACTGAGACTCCACAGCTTTCCTAATGTAAATCTCCAGCTCCAAGGAATAGAGTAAGGAGGCTCTTGTCCTAAGAAGAGGGACAGTGGCATTGTGTGAAGTACAGCCCAGCTCCAGGAGAAGGAGGGAACTGACCAGGACTCTTGCATGGACCAAGAGTGGGCGTAAACTGGAGCAGCTAAATAAGTGATTTACCCTCTGTAGAATGAGTGAATAAACAGGTCCTTGCAAGGATGGCTTGAGCTAATCTGATGTGGGTAGTTTAAGGTTGATCCATAAACCCTTGACATGCAGAGCTGACTTTCATGGAGGCTTTTCGTGAGATTGTTAGCATAGAGCCGTACCTTTGTGGGGGTGGAGGGATAACAACTTTGTCTTGTATCTATTTGCAAAGCACCATCCACCTATATGGCATTACGGAAATAACAAATAATACAAGCTGATGGTCTTCATTTGGCCTAGACACCAGAGATGTCAGTGTGCATTGGTAAGGACGGATTTTTCTTACCCAATCTGGAGCTGTACCTAACATTCCTAACAGAACTTGTGCTGTGGTTGTTAAATAAGTGCAGTGTCTGGGAGAAAATGTGACAGAAAACAAATACTGGAGGAGTAAAAACAACAGAGTGGGTGGGTGTCAGGAGATAGGGGCTGAATTCTGGCTTTGCCACTGACTCTTGTGTGATTTTGGCAGATCATTTCATGTCCTTGTGCCTCAGTTACCCTACCTGTAAAATGAAGATTACTGTTATTTACTCTCCTTACTAAAGCACTTTGAGATCTTCTGATGAGAAGTACGCTAAGTGCTCATTTGTTATTAATAAATACCAATAGTCTTGATCACAGAGAGAAACACAGAACACCCACTCACTGACTTCTATGTTTTGTCATTTCTTCCTGTTTAGTTTTTCAAACAATCATCACTGAAGTGTTCAGAGGCAAAACTCTACCCAGTGTTGAGTCTTACGGTCAGTTCTCATGTGCTTACCTAATAAATGTTTTTATTTTTATATTTTTTCCAAACTATTCTACACTGACCTAGTCTTGCTATGTAATTCTACCCTAGAGCACTGGCATATGACCACAGCTTCAGGCATTAAGTATGAAAATGCTTTATTTTCTACAGCTTTCGGCATCTCTCTCTGGCTAGTATTAAGTAGCTTTCATAATTGTTTGCTATACACTCTACAGCTTCACTCTAACAGCTGAGTATGAAACTGATTGTTTTTACTTTTAACCCTTTTCCAGTCACTGAAGTTAAAAGTTTAAGATGCTGTGTTCATTGAGAATATTATGCTTTTATTCACAGGATAGATCTGTGCTATTCAAAATTAGCTATAAATCTGATGACAGCATGTTACATGGGCTATAGCACTCGATCCTTTCAGCACCCTGTACTGTTACTGGCACAGCACTGAGAACTGCAAAGAGATGTGTAACCATGATGAGCTTTGTTGATCAGGTCTCTGCTACTTGGCTATTCACACAGCACCAAACGAACACCCAAAGTCCTGTCCCTACCATCTGCTTGGCTTAGTGTGAAAACCTGATGTGGGATGTCTGAGGGCAGAATTCTCTATTTGGGGTGTTCTGGGGTTGGTGAGGATTCAGAAGAGGACGGCCTGTTCTACTCTCCCTCCACAGATCTGCGTGCATGTGATAGTGATTGGGAGGAATTCTGTGACCACAAGGAGGTTAAAAAAGACCAAGGTAGTGCAGTGTACAGAGGATGAGGGCCAAGAAAACTCTGAGAGTAAGTGTGAGCTGGTATTGCAGCTCAGTGATCTGAGATCTTGTGTCTCAGCAGCTCAACTCTTTGTTCTCTGGGCCCACAGTTAACATCCAGCTGGCACCCTTACCTATAAGGGGAGGGAGACAGCCTCCAATTTGTCTCTAGGGTATCATTTTTTAATCTAGCTCATGTTTGTTTATGATCAAAAGTTGTTACCATCTGATAACAGGGTGGGGGAGTCTTGTCCAGTTCCTAGTGGACAAATATCTAAATTCAAAATCCTGTGACTGGCCCTCTTGACAGTTTCACGGGAGAAGCCAGGAGTGAATGAGCCATGAAAATCAAACTCCTTTTTTATCTCTAGAGGTGCCTCAGCCCTGCCATATCACTCAGCCAAAGCAATGGCAGGGAACCATGAATTAGTCCTCCATCTCATTTCCAGTCTTAACTGAAAAAACCCTTGTCTTCCTGGCATGTGCCTCTTAACTCAGCTATGATTTAATACTAGCAATTGGCACTACACCACCCATCAAAAAGCTGTCACTAACAACGTTGGTGTCTGTACCATACTTGCTCAGTTTTCTTGGTTAAGATATACTTACGTGATGACCCAGGTGCCCTTTAAAGTCATAAAGATCAAAGTTCAAATTTGGGTTTTTTGGTGTTTACATGGTAATCCTTGAAGTGTGATCTGATCAAGATTCATGACTCTAGCTCTGATGGGCACCTGAATAGTTGACATCCAAGACAAAAGTCTGGTGATGTTTTGGTGAACTTGGCTATTAAATTCAAAAGCCATCTTTCTAATGGGAGCAGGAGGGAGTGTAGTGAATTACTGGTCTGATCTGAAGCCTGTTTGTTCCAAAAGATGCCCTCTATGTGGTGAATTGGTTCTGAACAGGAGATCTATGGTTCTGGGTGGAAATTCATAGGGGGAAGTTGTCCTAAATCTGTAAATAAAGAACAGTTAATTGTCTTTCTGACAAACATGGCCATGAAAATATGAATGAGTTTAACTTATTTTTGTTACAGATGTTAACAAGGAGAACTGACTTCTCCTTAAACTAAGGCCTAGCTATACATTATACCAGGGGATCTCAAACTTTGGCCACCCAGGGGCTGATCACTGGCAACGTACGAGGAGCCCAAAAGCCACATGGAATCTACATAAAATTAAACAGGTTGTAGCTGCCCTTCTCTTTCACACCAAGATGTGGGTGTTCCCTGGAGGTTACAGGCCCTGGCCTAGCTGCTCATTCAAGATGGAGTGTTACATGTTAAGATCTGTAGGTCACACATCTGTGTTAAAGATGAGGGAGCCACTGGGCTGCATTGCAGAAGCTTGTGGGCTGTGTTTGGTTTGTGGACCATGCTCTGGCTACCCACACTATATAATGTCTAATTTTCCAAGTCTGTGACTATAACTAGTGGTGGGTCCCTCCACCCACTCTGAGTGGATCCAGCCATCCAGCCCATTTTCTGATTAACTGCTGCAGCCCAGAAGGCAGCTACTTAAAATGAAGCAGCTGACAGCTACTAAAAAATGACCCCAGGTCTCTCCTGATTCTCCCACTTTCTGCATTTCCTACCCCACTCCCTTTTGGGGTTTCCTTATTTAAATTTCTTTAGAACCTTTCTTTCCAGGTCTTCCATTTACTTTATATATTTTCTCTCCTTTTTCTTTTAAAGGAAAACCCTGTCTATTGTTCTTCTTTTCATTGGCTTCCTTTCTCTCCCCCCACTTTCCAGTTTCTCCTCTTTGCAGGGCCCTAGCAGCCAGGAAAAAGAGGTGGACACAGTGTGAATACCTGGCCTGCAGCTTTGGCATGAGGCCACCTCCAGAAGCACATGCCAAACATTCCAGGAATCATCCAAAAGGCCTGCAATAAAAATAATACAGCTGGCATCGTCTGTACTCCTCTCATTCCCTCAGGGCTCTCTGTGCAGCATTTATTCACTGTTGTTAACAAGGATGGTGCCCCAACTCCCTCCATGGTGCTTGAAAAATGCCCCCCTAAGTGATGTTAGGCTTTTATGTCACTCCTGAGCTCTTCCTTCTGGCTGGCTCCGTCATGCTTGTATTCTCAGTTTTCCACCTAAAAGGCTGTCTTTTCGTTATGCTCCATTTTTGTCAGTTTTGGGGGGAGGTTGGAGTCTGGAATCTCACCATTCCCCTTTTCCCCCTTCCACTAAGGTCCCACATGTGGGTGACCAATTCCGGCCATGAAGAACTGGCTGCGACTCCCTTTGTAGCTCGTCAAAGCTTCAGCTAGGCTGGCTGAAGGGGGCTTCTGCAGACTAGTGGGAGATCTACCTCCCGCCCCAGCTCTGCCTGCAAGGCTGGACATGCTGTTTCTGCAGGGCAGCCAGCCCCATGTGGGAGGGGCACATGCCTCTAAGTTCCCAAGGGGCAGTACAGCCCAAGGGCCCTCACCCCTTAATGGCTGCCCAGTGCTGGTTTTTAATAGCAAGTTAACATTTTGTCCCTACCCAATATCTTTCACCCAAGGATCCCAGAGCACTTTAAGAACACTGGTGAATTAAGCTTTCCTCCATCCTGTGAGAAGTGGGTTGGTGTTTTTACCCATATTTTAGGGGATGGGGAAACTGAGGCATAGACATGAAGTGACCTGGATCACACAACGAATCAGTGACAGAGTTAGGGTTAGAACTCAGCAGTCCTAGCTCTTCCTAGCCCAACCAATAAACCTTGCTCCATCCCAAAGCAAAAGCAACCCGTGTCCTGGCTCTCTCTGACTCCAACTACTAGACCATGCTCCCTCTCTTTCTCTTTTCCTTTCCCACTGCTCCTGCCATCTTCCTTTCTTCTTCATTACTTTCATTTCCACTCTTGTTCTTCCTCCTCCACATATCAACAAGCTCTAAGAGAAAGGAGCTGATAATGCAATAAGTCAGGGTGGGAAACTCTCCCTTCAGCCCTTCCTCCCCCCTCCCTCCTGTCCATACAAGATTGATAATGAAACCGATACCTTTCACCGGCGTAATTTTCATATTTAATGAGCGTGACTCAGAAACTATTACATTAATTAGTCAAATCCCACAAACCGTTAATGGTGCACGCAGTAATTAATATTGTATTCAATTAAAAGCTGACCTGTTTCAGGTGCCTTCCCCTGGTTTGGGGGGCTCTTTGGAGACGGCGTATGTTCCAGCGCCTGAGGCCAAGCCTTTTATTTAGTTTTTTCAGTGGTGGGCGAGGGAGGTATTAGTCTTTTCCGTCTTGCTTCTGTCGTTTTTTCTCATGAACATATGCCGGATTCCTTCCTCCCCCCCCACCCCAACCCCGTCTCTGAACGTGGCTGCTCTCCCTAAACAGACAGCCTGCTTTCTGTGATTTATGGGTTAGCCCAGCGCTGGGCTCACAGACTGGAAAATTTCCAGTTTACACAAGAATTCCCTGAAAAATGAGCTTGGTTAATTTA
Organism: Mesoclemmys tuberculata; assembly: GCA_007922155.1. Lineage (NCBI taxonomy): Eukaryota > Metazoa > Chordata > Testudines > Chelidae > Mesoclemmys > Mesoclemmys tuberculata. The sequence continues at coordinate 39,204,660 of ML675611.1, forward strand.
TTTCTTTCATTAACGAGTTTGGACTGTGAGATAATCTTTCTGAAACCTGCCCTCTCCCCTTCATGAGCCCTGACAAGCTCAAGGCCCCCTACCAGCAGAGGCTCACATTGACTCCCCAACTTGCTGCAAACAAAACCACGGGGCTGAAACTCACTTTCAAAACTTCTGCAAAGAGGGATTTTCTCATTGCTTGTGAGAGTGGTTCCCGGCCACAACATCTCAGGGCTGGTAGTCTAGGTTCCCTCTCTAACAGATCCTCCTCCCATTCAAATCAATTGTGGTGTTTGACGTCAAGGGGAACAGAGTCAGGCCTTTGTGCTGGTCCTGTGTGTGTCACAGCTCACGGTTAGGAGTTCTCTGCTTGAAATCTCTTTGTTTAGGTTACGGCCATTACTCTGGAATAACTTCTCTCCATCCTTTCATAATTATCCTGGCCTCAGGTTTTTAGTGTGTGTTCTGAGCTGCTGTCTTTTCTTCTTCTCTCCCGGGCAGAACAGTTTTGGGATATGCTGTCTAATTCCTTGAGCATTTTTGGTGCCTTTCTTTGGACTCTCCAGTCTTCCTATGTGCCTGCTGTAGGCAGGGGCCAGAACTGAGCACAAGACTCCTATGCACTTTCCCTAAGGCTGAACAAAGAGGAATGGTTACCTCCTCTCATTCTCACAAAGGATAGCCCTATAGTTACATCCCAAAATAGCACTGGTAATAGCATCACGCTGCACATGCCTGTTTAATTTGGTATCTGCTCTGACCCGTAGGTCCTTCTCTGGATCACTGCTCTTTAACCAGCTCCCTCTTGGCTTCTGTCTCGTTGTGGTATTATTTCGCCCCAAGTGTATTGCCACATTTATCAATATTAAGTCTCTTTGGAACAGAACAAAGATCCTGTTGTCATGTATATATCCTAATTTAACAAAGACCTGGGAATGGAAAATACAAAAAATGTCGATGTAATTGTTTCTAAATATATTCGTCTAAGTTTTCCAGGAACGATTGGCTGGTCTTTAAGGAAACGTGTAGTATTTTCAACAACAGCAGCACAAATATTTTGTAATTATCCTTTAGTAAACTTTGTAATTTAATAGGATAAGGACTCTGCAGGAGCCTAACAGTTGTCAATACAGGTTACTGAGTAGTAGGTCCAGTAATTCCCATGTACGGTACACTGACCTGCTCTCTGGTTCAGAAGAAATTATCGTGCATTTACACTCTGTGTGGTGCTTGCCATAACTAGATGGTATGATTACATGGCATTATTAGACTATCAATTAGCTGTTCAAGGTAGGGACAGCGTTCTCTTCTTCTGTTTCTTGTACAGAGTACAGTGTTGACACTTAATAAGTAAACATAATATATGGTCAACATGGAAAGTCTATCTGGACGCTGATTAGTATGTGCAAAATCATTAAATAGCTGGAAGTTACCAGATGAGTAAAATGTTACCAGCCCCTTCAAACTGCTTATGCCGGAGGTGTAAGGAAGGCATCAAATTACTAGAAGGGGAGTGACTATCCCAGTAAATCTATGTAATGTGTCTATGGGAGTGAGTATGTGTGTGGGGCCTCTGAGCCTCGTGTAAACGAAGGCTGGAATTCTGAAAAAGACCTAAGGGAAGCCAGTGGGATTTGTGTGCCAAACTACCCCAAACCCCTTTGAAAATCCTAATCTGAGGTTTCGGTCAAACTGAGCTGAGCACACATGTAGTTCTTAAAACATGTTAGATCTGATTCTCCCATGCCTTGCACCTCGTGTCTTAATTTACACCTGTGAAATGCGGGTGCTAAGACATTACCAGGAGAGCTGTGCAGATTGCTAGCAGGTCTGAAAATCAGGAAAAGAAATTCAGTTCAACCCCAACGGAAACCAACATTTTTCAGAATTTTTGGTACATTGCAAGAAGTGAGAAAAAATCTTCTTTTCAGATCCAACAAAATATTTTGTTTCCTTGCTGAGCATTTAAAAAATCAAAGCAGAGCAAATGAAAGGATAGATTTACAAAACTAGCGGGGGTGCCACCCACTCCTCTCCCCCTCCTATAACTTTCAGCCCAGTGATCAGTACACTCATCTGGGAAGTGGGAGACCCAGATTTGATTCCCCCCTTTGCAGCAGTTATTTCTTATGAGCTGTGACAGCATTTCTGTCCTGGCTACCTAGTCCTCAATCTTATTGAAATGGCAGTTTTCATCTGCCTGAGCAAGTTATTGCACGCTGCATCTAGAACCTTGATTGCCATTTGGGCACTGCCATCTGTATGATTTTAGGATAAAATCCCCATAACAACCCCCCTGTGGCCTATTGTTCCTACTGTAGAGGTTGTACTACATTGCTCTCCTTGCATAGATGGCACCATTACTTACTAGCTGTATAGCCAGTACACCCAGAGGCTCCAATCAAGCTCAGTTTTGTGCAAAAATATAGTTCCTGCCCCACAGATTTTATGTATGTTTTTACAAGGTGATGATAGGTGCTTAAAAATGCCTTGGATAGACCTATGTCCTTTTCTCCTGGCCTTCTAATTGTTAAGTCTCATTGCCTTGTCTTCCTTTTTACTTTGTAGTCATTGTCTTTTGTGGCTTTAGGCAGTTTTTGTACCTGCATTTGTTGACTCTTAGCTGGCCTGGGGGTATTTTATTTCCTTTCCCTCTGAGAGCTCCTAAGAGATGCATCTTTCCTCACTGGCTGGTGGCTCTGCCCACAGGGGAGGAGACATTTTTACTTCTGCTTCAACGTCCATCCATGCCCATGTCCGCTGTGCATAGCCGGGTGGAGTTTCTCTGACATAATTTGGTCTGTAAACCTGTCCTTAAATACACTTGCACATATGCATACTCATGTCCATACAGACAGGTACATAAATACAAATACTTCTACTGAAATCTGGCCTTCTGTAGTCACAAAGTCTGTGTCTCAAGCCATAGGGGGAAGTGAATCCTGGCTTCCGGGCAGCTCTGTTGCCAGGATATTTCTTACAGATTGCCCCTACAGCAAAAGGTTTTAACTAACTGGCTGCACATTTTGCCCTAACTATTTCCCCTCTGCCAGTACCTGCCTGTGTGCCTGCTCGTGCACACAGCTCACTTGACTTCTTCCCAGAATACCGATCATCACTCATGTAGCTTACAAACCCTTGCCTTCCCTGTCCTCCATCAGTCCCTCTAGCCCTGTGCACACAGACCCCTCACTCCCACTCATTTCCTGGCTGAAGCTGTAATTTTGCTTCTTGGCTGATGCCCAGTTTTTCACTGATTCAGTGCATGCTGGTATCTTCAACCTTCTAATACATTGGTTAGCGTCAGGAGACTATGCGTTATTCTTCAGTGTGATCCACCCCTTGCTGTTCTAGTCCTTGACACCCCCTCCCACCAATAACTCAGTTGATGCATCTTAATCCTGACCTACAGCAATTCCTGCCATGTCATTACTGCACCTTTCTTGGGTAAAGCTTGGCCATCCTGTCAGCCTGTGGTGGTGAGGCTTTGCATCTAGAATGAGAACCACCAAGCTCTCGTCTCTTGTGCGATAGGGCGAGGGTTTGAACACTGGTGTGAAGAAGTGAGCAGCCACTATACTAACCCACTGTGTCATCCACACTATGAATCATTTGCTTTTACAGACACTTGATGTGTCTAATTCTCTTGCACTGTGCTGGTTTATGACAATACTGATACTGCCTGGGCCCAGGGCCTTGCTGGGTTGTTTCCCTTTGGAGGAGATCCTGATGGTCGGGTGTTTCTTTGATTGAACCTGGGTCATGTGCGTTCTTTGTAAATAAAGGCCTGTTTCCATGAATGTAACAAGAACAAACAGGAGGCAGTTTCCTTATTCAAAAATCGAAGCCTGCTTTCCAGCAAGTCCTGTGCCTCAAGCATTTCTCTCTTTGCTTCCTCTCAGGGTCATGCTACCCTGCTTCTCTGGCTTTCTCCTTGTTTTCTGGTTCTTTTCTGCTCCCAACCTGCAGAGACGCACCCAGTCTCACCAATCAGTGCCCCCGTTGCATTTTCAGTCAGTCCCTTTTATGCTTCTGGAGGTGGTTTTTGCTCAGGCCTTCCCATGTGGCCCAGCACCTTGGACGATGGCTTCACTTGTTTAATCTATTTTACTCCATAAAGCAGCTTAATTGTTCTTACATTTAGTCTGAGTGAAAGGGAGCTAGCATGCCTATCTGAATCAGTGAGATCTGTGATTGCCCATAGATCAAAGACCCGCTTGATAGCTGCCACCAACACCCTCTAGCACAACAACACACTATGTTCTTGGGGACCGACTCTAAGCTTTCTAAGAATTCTTATGCTAGTCTAGATGCAGCTAGCTAATCTTGAGGCTTCCTCTTTCATGAATGAGACTGCCTAAGAATCTCAGAGTTTGGCTCACTGGAAAAGGAACCACTATGGAAGGCAAGGCACACGCATAGTCTGCTTCTCACGATGCTGGTGAGCCGATTGCAAGGGTACAATGCTTTCCAAGCACAGGGCAGGCAGTCCTGAACTTAGTGCGTGTGTGTCTCTCCAGCACAGGGAGAGAATCCAACAATATTTCACCCAAATGAGAAATGTTATTCTGCAGATTAAAGCCACGCAGCTCCTGGTTTTGTCTTTATTTATGCCTTTCTATTTCCCTCTCTGCTGACATGGGTGCACATGCCGGGAAGCACTGAAGGACATAATTGGCGTTGTGAAAAATTATTGGGAAGCCAGGACGTTCCCTTGCAGTGATCCCCCCCTTCTCTTTCCCATCTGTCACCATCTAATGTGACAAAGTTTTTATCGGGCATTGAGGCAGAGGAGATTAAAAGTAAATACTGCAATCAGGAAGCAGCTGGGGGGAAAATGTAACACATTTCACACTAAGCTGAACAGCTCATCAACATAGCCTTGTATATCTATGGTGGGAGGGAGAGAGGGAGGAAAAGCTGCAGGGGGATGGGGAGGTTAAGCATGCTTCTCCACGTTGGGAGGCTGGAGAGAATTGTGGTTTCCAGTATACACAGGGCTCTCACTTTCAGACATGTGTTTGCTTAGGGAGCTGAAAACCCCACAGCAGTGGTTTCCTTTTTTTGTAATAGGGTCCTGTAAAGCAATTTGTTTGCAGGCCCTGATTCATGCATTGAAGTTTGTGCTCTAGGCTCCCCTTCCTGCTTTAGTGATGATCCTCTGTGCAGGTACTCTGTCATAGGATGGTGGGGAGTGGGCAGGGGGACCCACCACAGCTCAGCTTGGGGCAGGAAATCCCATGGCACCAGGAGGCCAGGAATGGGATGGGCCAGGGCAGGGTGTGGGGAAAGCTCCACCTGCCAGATGCACAGGGAAGCAGTTCAGCCACACAGGACAGAAGTCACTGTGAGGTGATGTGGGTCTGGCTCGTCTGCATCACATTCCCCTCCAGGGCTTCCCACTCCCAGGGCAGGACTGGACACCCACCTCTCATATGCCCCCCCCCCAATTTAAATGGCAGTCCGCAGCCCTGGGACTTTGTGCTATGTCACTGCCCACCTCCCACTCAGCTGGGAAGGCTCTAACCCACCATGAAGCCTGGGCTGATCTAAACTCCTGTCACACAGTCACGAGCAGCTCTCAAGCGGCACTGAGGGATGGAACCTAGCTGAATGGGAGGCAGTGTAAACTGGCTGGGACAGGCAAAGCCTTATTAGACTGGTTAAGATGAACATCTGTGAAGTTTGGGAATCACTGGCTCTGCCCACTTGACAAAGTTACCAGGAGCACCATGAAACGGAGAACTGGAGGCGGGGAGACTGAGAAGGACATGAAGGGTAGAGGTGGGGCGTTAACAAGGTGACTGGCAAAGGGGTAAAAAAAAAAAAATAAACAGGCTCATTCTTTGTCTCTCTCTCTTTCATATGCAATAACTAAAAGGTTTTGGTGTTTTGCTTAGCAAATGTGTTGGGTTTTTTTCCTCTTCACAAAGTTTGTGAAAGCATGTTGGTGTTTTCTTCCTCTTTTTTACTATGTTAGTTTTGTGTGAATTCAGTGCTTGTGAAAGAGGCTGGATTGACAGCTCAAGAGGCTATCAGAATCCTCTGTTTATCCCTAGGATAAATACAGCTTGGCCAGGGCAATGCAAACTTCCCAGACACACCACCCCCGGCTAATGGGACTCAATCCAATGTGAGAGTGAAATAGATCCTCCCAGGGGTGAAAAGAGTTCAGTCTCTGAAATCCATTCAGTTTTTGGCTTTTCTGCTGAGTGCTAGTATGAGGGGCAATTATTGGCATTGGTGCTGATAGTTTATGTGAAGCAGACAGCTGTCCTGCTAGGAACTAGACTCAGATACAGCACCTCTAATTAATTTGATGACAGTTCCCTATCACCTGCTCTGCAATCTTGAAGATGTTTCCCATTTTTGCAGGTGCAAAATCCTGCCAGCCAAATGCTGAAAAGCCAGATCTGTCATTGTCTCTTTGTGTGCCACACGTTCACTGTCCTTGGTAGCTTCTAGGTTTTCTGAAACTAGGGAGCTTGTTTCACCTCAAGTTTGTCATGGCCCCTGTGTGAGATGGGGTGCTGTGACTTTGCATTCTTCTTAGAATGTGCTGCTTTAAGCAACAGAATTAGGTAACTTCAGAGGCTTGGAATGACACTCAGCATTACAAGTACAGACTTGGGACAGACTCATGTTTGTCACCATCAGACTGCTGTTTGATGGCCTATGAGAATTATGCTGATGATCTCGATCTGGGGCCATCCAGCTATAACAACTCGGTCAGGTCATGGAATCTGTGGTCTGGGTCCAGCAGCGGGAAAGCTATGTCCGGATTCAGAACTGTGACTGTGGTATGGCTCTATGGCCTCTTCAGTGAAAATGAGGGTATGCTGGCCAACTTAGCTGCCTGGCTACAGCATTGGCCTTAGTTACTTATAACTATAGGATAGCCTAAAAAGCAGCGCACTAGCATGCCAAAAAAGATGCACTCAGTCGATTGCCATTTTCAGAACAATCTGGTTCGATGGAGCTTCCAGGAGAGATTATGCAAGACCTCAGGTGAAGACTTCCCAGATAAGGAAATGGACTAGACAGATTCCTATCTTGTCCTGAAGCATTGGTGCTTTATCTGATTTGGCCAGCTGTGCAGTAAGGGGAAGAGTCCTGTCCATTTAGGACTAGGAGTACTGACTGAGTAATAGGGAATGGCTGTATATTGTGGGGCACAGAAGTCCCCCAAAAGGATGGGGTACAGTCCTGACAGTTATCTGAAGAAAAGCCTAGTATTACACACATGAAATCTTTGGCTCAGAGCTCTGTACCATGGCCAAACATGAATGATGTTCCTAAGCTCCCTTGATTTCTTTTGAAATAGAGAACCCCTCCATAAACCACATGGACCGTTGACCTGGCCCAGCTGTTGATGAAATGGGAGGTAAAGACTCATTTGGACTTCATCCATCCTACTATGGAAGGGGGAGTGTTAAGGAAACAAGTTTTTCAAAAACCTATGACTATCATGCTAAAGACAGAGAGCTGAGCCCAAAGAAGCTAGTTTATACCAAAAGTTTCAGTGCTCACTGGCCAGCGTGGATTCTGGGTACTATCCCAGAGCAAGCTGGACCTTGGTCATTTAAAATCTGTTTAAGTGATGGGTAAGTCATAAAATGACATCAGGATCATGTCTGCTTGCAGAGTGACATGCAAGCACCAGAGCCTTTTGCCTTTGAGTGATGACCATCTGGAGGAATTGAGGCCAGGAGAGGATGCAGTTTTGCTAGAAATGCCTGAGACAGGGGTTTTTACAGTATTGCTGGACCAGGGGACTGAGGGAAGGGGGTCTCCGCTCCCTGAGGAGCTCAGGCTGCTGCAGAGAGGTGCTACCCTAGTATCCTCTGAGAAAGAGAGGAGCCCCATGTTATTTAAAGGACTAATCCAGGATGTAAATTAAGAGGGAAGGGCTGTAGTAAAGTGGTCATCAAGGGGCTAACTGGATTACTTAGTTTATTACGGGTTGGCGCTATGCTCCACCCCCCCCCTTTACTTCCTGATAATTAATGTGTGTTTCCCCACTCTGTTATATAGCTGAATAAAGCAGCCTGTTCCCAGCCTGCAGTGCTGTAAGTAACTGTGTTTCTTGTGCACTTTAAAATAATTGTTTCTTTGTTTTTGTAAGGCATCTTGCATGCTTTGGTGCTCCAAAAAATAACTATAGGCAGAGCTGGTAGAGCCACCTCTGCTGAAGGTTACCAGACACTTCCCACTTAAGACCCTGTTTTCAGTTGCTTTTTACTTGGCCAAATTTTAACTGAAATATTCTGTGCCAGTGTCCGCCTCTGGCTGAATTTTTCTGTAAAGTTTCTGCTAAAATAGTTCAGCTGTTTCGGTGAATGAGATTAGAGAAAAATACATTGGTTTGCCAGTGTTAAAAAAATTCTTACAACATTTTTGTTGTGAAGCTTTAATGCCCCCCTCCATGTGTTGAAATTGACCAGAGAGTTGCAGTGTGGTCATGGATGTGCCGTTTGACATCCCTGTGAAAAAGATCTGTCTGTATGTGCTGTATGGCACCTCAGTAGAGTTTGTGCAGCTAAATTCTCTGAAGAGTCTATGTGCATTGAGCATGCTTCAGCCTCTCAGAGCACCTGCATGCGCATTGCACTTGCACATGTCTTTCTTATAGTGATTAAGTATGCTCCATCATAGGCCTGCAGGTGCCAAGTAAGGGTTTCGACCACCTAATGTCACAGGGATGTTGTGAAGATAAATTCACTAATGTTTGTGAAGCACTCAGACACTACGATAGAAACACCCAGGAAAAAATTAATACTTTATATTCAATGAAGGGTTTGGATTGTGTGCATTTTAAATGAGGCCTAGAAGTGCACACTGAATGAGGAGGATAAAAAGAAATGTTGGATAACTACCCATTCACAGTGTGAGATAGGGGTCCCGGAGAAAAATAGTTTCTGATTATGCAATTTAAAGACCGTATCACAATGCATATGCACAAGGGGACTGAATTAAGATTGCACGGGCAATCTTAATTCCGGCATTTCCTACCTTTGTGAGTTTGCAAGCTTAATGCCCTTTTGGTGTAGGTTGAGTTTTTTTTAAAAGAAATTCCATGGTGTTTAGTTACAAATAAACGTTGCCCAAAAGTCTTAAAACAAGAGCATAGTTTTTTTCCCCCTCTGTTTTTTTTATTCCTGATCCAGGTAATAAGGAAAGAAACAAAGGAGTTTTACATAAACATAGGTTCAAACAGAAAAAGCCAAGATTGGGCTATGATCCAGCCTTTTAGCTACAGGGCATGGACCTCTGCTCATTGGGGACTCCTACATTCCAGTGGCTTTCCTAGAATTTCTTGGAGTGCCTGATTGCTCCTTCAGTCCCCAGCCTGGCTTTATTATGATACACTTGGGGGAGATCTGCACAAAGAGATAACCCTTTGCCTACTCAGATGTAGAGAGGGCTCTGCATCCTATTGCATCTGTTTCTTTATATCTGCCAAGTTAGTCTCTTGGAGTCCAGCCCCATTTCCCATGTAATCTGCCTTTTTCTAGAATGGGCTTAGAATTTGGTAGGTCTCAGAATTTGATAGGATCCTTCAAACTGTCTCTGTCAATGTAGTTACTGTAATTTTCAAGATACTTACATTTTGAGCCTCATTTTCAGTCTTGGTTTTAGCCTGTCTCTTCCTCCTCCTCGATCCCACAGTGATGATAAACTTGGGAACAGTCTGTGTACATAACAAACATCACTGTGATACCTGAGCATGGTCTCAATAGCAGATTAGGGAGGAAAAGAGATGGTCTGGGAACCAGGCACATGCAGTTTTCACAGTGGCTCAATTCCTTTTATCTCATGGCACCTGGAAACTACTGCTCCTTGGTCACAAGTGAAATGAGTTGGGTTGTCTTAGGCTAGGGGATGTTTTTATACCACACAATTATTTGCATAACTTGACTGGAATGCATCTATGATCAAACGAGGATCAGGCCTGGAACAGCAGCAGATGCTGTAGACCTGATACAGAGGCAAAGATGCAGGTGGGAAGCTTGCATAGGTCACATCCATGTTATGCCTGGCATTAACCAAACACTATCAGCTCCTCACTTTCACCAGCACCAAATTCACTGTGTTTTTTAAAATTCATGAAGCAGAAATGCTTTTATTCCAACACAGATATTTGACTGAATAGCTGGGAATATGCAAAACTGCTGACAAGGTCATTTGTATTTTGTGCAAGTGATGAGCCTGTGCATCAAGTCATTCATCCCTCAGTTCAGTGGCAGAAATTGCTTATTGCTTCTGTTTCTGAAGGTGTCCACCAGAGAAGAGCTTTGGTTAGATGGCACCAGCAGGTGAATTTAATGATCACATGAAGATTCAGAGATCTTGGGTAATATTTTTGTCATTATATGTTTACCCCTTTGCCAAGAGCTAGCCGAATTTGCAGCCTCAAGAGTCAGTTTTCTATGTGGAGAAAAAAATTGTTAACATGGGATCAGGTATTTCCATAGTGTAATTTGGTTGTTTATCAAAAGTGCACATTCCTCTTTCTTTGAATAAGGGTGGTGACAAATGGCAACACCGTAATTCCCTCAGCAGAAAGCTCAATTAAAGCACCTCTGCCCTGTCTCCAGAAGCACCTGGTACTATCGATCTGTCTAGGGCCTCCCACAAGTTTCTCTCTGGTTAACATGCTCTCTGCCCCTCTTCTTTTGGCCTGGTCTGCACCTAAAATGTAAATCAAGCGAGCAGTGTTGCTCAGGAGTCTGAAAAATCCACATCCCTGATAGATTGACTTAAGCTGACTTAAGCCCTGCTATACCCACAGCTAGGTCGATGGAAGAATTCTTCCGCCAATTTAGCTACCACCGCTCAAGGCAGTGGATTAGCTACAGAGATGGAAAACCCCCTTCCATCACTGTAGCAGGTGTCGGCACTACTGCAGCATAGCTCTGCCTGTACTGTTGTGCCACTTGTAATGTAGATGTACCCTGACTCAGCTCCTGCCTTTCAATCTGTGAAAGCCCTAGTAAAAGATTGCTCAATGAGACTAGGGCTTGGAAAGGTGAGACTAGGCATCTATCCTCCTTTTGTGCAGATGTTCTGTGACACAAAGGAAACTCAGAGTTTCAACTGGCAGGCAAAAGAGAGAGTGCTCTAACCTGTCAATGCTCCTAATGACTATCTGGATGTGGCTCCTGGTTTAACTTGTTCTGTAGAATTTCACCCTGAATTGTACATCAGTGACTCCTAACATGCAGCCAGTGGCACCTTTTTGCATAATAAGATTTTTAAGAGGAGAAAGTACCTGCTAGTCTGATTGTATGCAGGAGCCACCACCTTGGGGTGTGATCTTGTCAGCATGCTAAGTAGAATCAGGCATGGTCAGTACTTGGATGTGAGACCTTCAAAAATAGGTTGCAGTGGGAAGTCCTGTTGGTGGTTCATGGTGGCATTTTCCCAGTCCCAGGGGACACTGAGCTGCTGCCTTTTGGATGATGCACAAACAGAAGCCCTGAACACTTGCATATTTTTATTACTGCTCCCCTGTCTGTCTCCTAGGTGTATTTTAAAGAGCTCTTGTGTTTTGTTTGGGCAATACCGAGTACCATGATGAAGTGCAAGTAACTCAATGGGATTTATATGAGCTTATGAAACGGAGAATAAACCCCATGGTTTGCACAGTAAATCAATTTGTAAAGCGCTTTGGGATCTTTCTAAATGAAAGGCACTATATAAATGTAAGTCATGACCATTCATCATTATTGAATCTGAAATAGAGATATACACTCTATCAAGCTAGCAGCAATAGGCTGAGGCTCATGATTGCTCACAAGGCCCAATCAATCATCAGATCACGACATAAAGCAGCTAGCGTAAAAAGAAAGAACTCACAGCAAATCATTCCAAGCAATGCAATTAATGGATGTCCAATAGAAATAGTGATCTTAGAACTGGGGAGCATGGGATTTTCCTGAGCAGCAAAGTCCAACCAGGGCTGTACGGGGCAGAGGGTGGGGAGAGAAAGGAACTAAAGAACAGATCCTTCCCAGATGGTATACCAGCCGTATACACATTTAGTAGGGGCTTGCTAAGAAGACTTTTCAGAATTGCCTTTTGTTCTATCTGGTTCCGTTTTCCGCTGAATTTTTCAGCCTATACATCTGGAGATCAAGTGGTACCTTCTGCAAGTAATTCAGACCCCATTCCAGTTATCACATCAGGATAGAGCCCACAGGCAAAATGTGGCTTGCAGTCCTGCCCCTGGTCACTCTTATCTTTAATACATAGGTAGGTCTATATAAAACTACAGGTCCCACAATGCCGTTCTCCATCATGATCCAACCAGAAGGAGGCTTGGCTCAAATAGAGAATGGGTCGCTGAGACCTGTAGTCTCTTTTGGCTGTTAACCCTTATAGAAGATGAAGACTGCTGCAATTTGTTGCATTTAGTGCCAGTTAGGAAGGATAAAGCATGGGGAAACTCCTGTGCACTGTGCTATGAGATCTAGTGCCAGCTGAAGGCTGTCTATGGACTTGAATGAAAAGTCCACTGTCTTGTGAGGGAAAGCAATATTTAGTATGATTTCTGGTTGTGTTGAGAATGGGTTTGTGTCTCAAGCTCTTTCGGTGTTATGAAATATAATATTCTGCTCTCTCCTTTGTTTGTTCACTATTATAGAAGAGAGATTGAAAATTAATAAAATATAAGGGGGAATGGCATAAGACAGTAGGCAAGTGAAAGTACAATCCCATTAAACGTGACACACAGAACGACAGCTCAGGAAAGGAATGGCAGGTAACCTCCTGTCTGCTCTTCACACTGGCCATTCAGTTTCTTAGCGGAGGACTGCAGGCCAGATATGTCTGCACTTTCTATGTCCCAGCCTGCAGCCATCCTCATCTTTAATATAGAAGTGCAGCTCATAGATGCTACATGTCCTAGTATGTTCCACTAAAGCTGAGGGGACTGGGACTGAGCTGTCTCAGACTCTGCTTCTATGACCAAGTCTTTGCAAGGCTTTTGCAATCCAGTTTTGACTAGGAAGGCTAAGGACTTGTAAGAATACGAGACAGAGTTAGCAGGAGCCAATCCATGGCTGTGGAAATCCTGTGCACAAGAGTTCAGAATGGAGGGTGGTTACCTTCAGGATAGAATGTCAGACCCCCCTTTTACCAACGCTTCCTCATAACATTGACAAACATTACATGGGGGGAGAAAATCTACCACTCTACCTGCTGTCAGAATGGAGTAAAGAAAAACCAGACTACCATGAAAAGGATCAGATAACACTGGACAACAAATTTTTTCAAAAGTGTTGCTTCTTCAGAAATTGTTTTTGATTATGCTAGACTGCTTGAAGCCGAACACAAATATAATTTCAGACTACTTGTATCACGTAGGAATTTGGAAAAACAAGAAATTGACTTTTATTGAATGTAATGCGTTTAATCGCATAACGGTGCTGACGCTTTGCAATAGTTCAAATGAGCTAAAAATGTTTGGTTGATGATTTTCATTTGTTCTCAGTGTCTGAGGCTTCTTGTTTAAGTGTCCAACAATAATCAGCAAGCATTGATGGATTTCAGTTGCCCTGATACTGTTTTTCCAGGATCGCAATGTCCTGGTGAAACCTTTCCCCATGCTCGTCACTGACTGCACCAAGATTTGCAGGGAAGAGGTCTAAATGCGAATGCAGAAAACAAATCTTTAGTGACATGTTGTACTTCATGGTTTTGAATGCTTGAAGCATGTTGTCAACTAGCTGCACATAGTTTGGTGCTCTGTAGTTGCCAAGAAACGTATCGCAGCTGTTGTGACATTGGCAAGACATTTTGCTGTCATGAATCCTCCTGAAAATACAATTGCTTTATTATCGTGAGTACACACAATATGCTATGTTCATAGAGCATGCGCATCAACACGAATGCAAACTGATATAAATGCAATGCATAGAATGGTGTGTGCAAAATGCTTTTATAGCCTTTCTAAAACCTGTCCTGCCAGCATCCACCCTGCCTAAGCCTTAGTGTTCCCACTGCATGTTGTGTGGCTTGCACTAGGTGCAATGTCACTGCATGCCCTGGCATGCTTGGACACAAGATAGAAAACTTTTCAGCTTACATTGTGGGCAATATTTTAATAGACTTAAATTATTAATTGAAATAACAAATATAGGCAATTTCAAAAACGGTATGTGATAGGGAAATTTCATGGTGATTTTCATAATCAGCTGCCCAAAATCCATAGGATACACCCAAAAGCATTCAGGAAGCAAAATCTTTGTTGTCCAATGTAATTGAAGTCCTTCTGAGACCAGGCACCATCCCGAATTCTGGAGCAGGAGAAATAAGAGAAAACTCAGGGCTAGTTGTAGATCTCCTATATTTTATAATTGAGTAAGATGCTCAGTTGCTAAGTGGTGGGCATGGTATAATGCCTGGGGTGGATAGCGTACCATTCTCCAAGTGACCTGTCTTCAGATGAAGCTGGACCATAGCATGCATTGGCCTGTCGATTCCACAGTCTATTTCTCCGGGGTAAGGAGGAGAGTGCCTGCAATTCGTTCCATTTCATGCCAGTTGGAATGCAGCCCTTCCTCTCCTGGCTTTTGAGGGATCTGCTACAAGCCCGCCGCCAGACACTTACAAACTCTTCTCTGGCTGTAGCTTAGGCACTGTCACAAGCTGAGTAGCACGCACTGAGCAGGCCATTAATTAACCTCTGTGGGGATGCTGTTAAATTTAGTTGCAAAAATCACCAGTTTTACTTTTCATTCCAGCCAGTTGCAGAAAGCCGACAGCAAATACAGCAGCTGATACCAGGGGTGGTAGGTCAGATAGATCATTGGCTCTCAGACTGGGGGTCGCGACCCCTGACATGAGGGTCGTGAGCTCTGAGCCCCAACACCAGCCAGGCACGGGGCTGTGAGCCTCCCTGCTTCCTCCCGGAGGAGGAACATGGGGGGAGGGGATGAGTTGTGATACACGGATACTGCTATCCCTCCTCCCCTGTTTCTTCGTGCCCCCCTAGGAGACTGAGCAGGGGAGGGGGAGCATGAAGCAATGGCAGGGCTCCCTGCGTCCAGGTCACTTTCCCCACCTGGGCTGTGCTGTGAGGTGGGCATCAGGAGCTGCTGCTCTCTGCCCTCCCCTTACACAGCCCAAATGGGGAAAGTGACCTGGATGCAGGGATCCCTGACGTTGCTCCTCGCTCCCCCCTCACAGCCCCCTAGGGGTGCTCGGAGCAGCAATACCAGCTGCTCTGCAAGCTGGTCTGTTTCCCCAGGTGGGTGCAGGAGGGGACTACAGAGGTTGGGGTGAAGAGGGCACAATGCAGGGGTTAGAAGCGAAGGGGGAGTGGGGAGCCTGCAGAGGTTAGGGGCAAAGGAGGAGGTGTCTACAGAGGCGAGGGGGTCGCACTCAGAGGCTTGCTTTGTGAAAGGAGACACCAGTACAAAAAGTGTGAGAACCACTGAGACAGATCTTTTAGCTCATCTTCATGTCTCTTCCTCTTAGGGCTTGTTTATTATTGCCAGAGCATCTAGTTAACCCTAATCATGAACAAGGGTCCCATTGTGCTAGGCACTGTACACTACAAGCATGAAACCAAAAGAACTAAAAGTCCCTGCCCCAAGGGACTTTGAGCACTCTGCTTCCTTCAAGTCAGGGATTCCTTGCAGTCAGGCTTACATAGTCATTCACGGTTTATAATCATCCAGCTTGTTCTCTGACAGTTGGGGATGGGGGTCTATTGTGAGGCTTCAGAAGTTCAAGTAAACATTCACATTTATAGCAGCTAATCCAAACTTCGGATCCTTTCAGATTCCCTGTCATTGATTTCTGTGGCACATCTCTAATCCAGCCACATTTTTAGCACATGAATAGTTTAACTCTTATTTCCTAGGTCCAAATTTCTTATGTTTGTGGTGCAACATTGTAATTACATTGTTATTTCCAGCAATAATCGATAGCCTCTCAGTCAGGATTTAATGGCTTCTTGATTAATTGATTAGTTAATGTAGCTAATTTTATAGCGTCTTGATTAATTGATTAATTAGTGAATGTTTGTACAGAGCTTTGAAAATGTAAAGTGCTATATAAGTGCTAAGTATTATTATTAATTATTAATATTAGTATTTATTATTCTGTCTCAGGTGGCCAAATCCTGAGTAATTAATTCATGCTGAGCATTTTAATGCTGGACCAGGGCTAGAATTCAACTGATAGCAAAGCATTTGGTGTCTATGACTTTGTTCATACTAGTGGATGCTTGTTCAGAACTTTTTTCTTTTCTTTCTTTTGCATACATGCAGGTGTAATATGCTGGGAAAAATAAATGGGACAATATTAACTACTTAGATGATCAACTAAATAAAAAATCTATCCTGTTACCTGGGGCCTATGTGTACTGAATGTTCATGTGTTGTATTTCATCTCTCTTTATATTGTAAGTGCCTAAGGACAGGGACTATATCTTTTTAGAAGGTTTTACAGATGCAAGCCTGTTTTCGGTACTTAACGTTAATGTGTTTGTGTAACTATCGGAAATGTCACCCGATGAACCACGACGCTAGTCTCTGTGGAAGTTAATGCCACTCTTGAGCCAGGTCTACACTTGGAAGGCTGTGCTGGCATATCTATACTAGTGTACAACACCAGCAAAACACTACTAGTGTGAATACATTTTATGCCAGCAAAACTGTGCATTTGCCAGTATAGCTTACTTCAGCCCACTCATCACCAATTCCCCCTCCTCCTGAATGAAGAAAGTTATACCACAGTAAAAGCGCAGCTCTGCTGGTGTAGCTGCATTTACTCTTGGAGCTTTTGTTGTAGAGCTCTGTCCATCAGGGATCGCGTCATGGATCACACCTCTCCAGGCCCGTGACTAGCATTGCTATGCCAGCAAAAATGTGTAGTGTAGATCTGGCCTTACTGGACTGTACATTGTAAGCTGTGCTGGGACAGAGGAAGACAGGGCATAAGGGAGCGACAAAGGATAACTCAACTTCTCAGGTATGGGCAGTAAAAATTGAGCCAGATAAAACAGGTATTTTGTGCAGACTTGAACAGCTGTAAAATCCTCTAGGCCAACCACAGAGAAAGGGAAATGCATTGTGACTTTAAGGGGGGTGGAGGAAGAAAGGAAAAGAAAAAAGCCAAAGAAAAGAGGTAGAAACTTCAGGCACAATCCTGGTGAGTGACAGAGGTCCTTGTATTTGTTTTGTAACCAGATACAAAACACACCTCAGGAGAAACTGTAAAGCTGTTGCTTGAGACATAATGCTGGTTTGGGGAGGCCTCCTGGTCTGGTAGTCTGAGCATAGGACTGAGAACTAGGAACTCCCATGTTCCAGGCCTAGCTCTGCTTCTGACTCCCTGTGTGACCTTGGGCAAGTAAATTCTTTTCTTTGTGCCTCTGTTTCCCGTTCTTTAAAATAGGGCTGATATTTGATGACCTCATAGAGGGGTAATAAGGCTTTCATCACAGGGTGTAAAACACAACAGAAGTGCTTCTAAGGCTTTGTCTATATGAGATAATTGTACTGGCTGACTTGATGGTGTGATTTTTTTTTTTAACCAGTGCAGTCACACTGGAGGTAATTCTTCTGCAGATACTCTTAGTTCAATTTAAGAGTGGCTTATTTCAGTTTAATTTACATGGCTAGAAAACAGCTCTGAGCTAAAGCAAAATAAGAGTGCCTTATGTTGAAATAAGAGTATCTGTTGAGGGGTTTGCACGAGTTTAACTTAAATCAGTTACAAAACCGATTTAAGTTAAACTGGTCCAACTTTCTCATGTAGACAATGCCTATGCATTCTTGCCAAGCCTTTGTTGCTCAAGGTAAAATGTGGATCCCGCCTTTTCACTACGTGCTTTATCAGGAAGTTAAGAGTGCTCTTCAACGCAGTGCTGTATTCCTGAGTCTGCACACTATCAGCTTCATTTCCTGTATTGCTACACTGAGATTTGCCCACAGCAGCTGCAGAGTAAAATGAAGAGGACTGGTGAGTTCTGCACAGCTGTTCAGAACCGGAGGGCAGTTATTACATTGCATTAGTTGTATTTCATTTTTTTGCTCTTGAACCTTGGAAATTCGGCTGTTAACTCTACTGATGCTGGAGAAGGTAATAAAAGGTGAAGAGTGCTGTGAAGATGCAGAATTATCTGGGCCCATCATACTTGCATGGCTAGGTTCTTTAGCAAGGAACTGATTTGCTCTTTTGGGTTCAGTCAGAGTAGGTGGAGTTCCCAATAAAAGAGAAAGGAGTATTTGCTTGAGGAGAGTGATAAAGGCTCTTACAAAGGGTAGGGAGAAGACTGCAGCTTGTATGGGGAGGTTAAGTGAGTGATTTCATACATTGGTGCAATACTCTTATGTGGACGCTACTATTTCAGTTTAAGAGAGTGCCTTACATTAATTTAGCTTACATCGATTCCTTACCAGTTTAAGCTAAATTGATACTACAAGATGAAAAAAAGAAGACATTAAGAAGGAGATAAAGTTGAGAGTTCACATCAGAAGCTTAAGGTTTAAAAAAAAATTAAAGGGTATTGCAGTTATCCCTAAATCAGGCAGAATACACACAGGATATTCAGATTTAAGGTTACATTTAAAGGAAATCGGAACATGTGATGGTATGGAAGTGCACGCTTATGGCACCCAAGCAACCATAACTCTACCCTGTAGTGACACTATACAACTATATGATTATAATTAAGGCATTTTATTTTTTGTGGGCCCGGATTTGATTAAATTGTTTTTTAAAGATATCCCCCCCCCTTTTTTTCTTTGCATGATGTTATTACAGGGCAGAGTTAATGTTCTCTCGGTGCCTTACCTGTGCATTTATTGTTGTGTTGTTTTTTTAAATAAAAATGTCATACCTGAACACTAAAAATAGTGAATACTACTGTGGTATTTCTAATGATATGAAGATACGCAGTATCAAGCTTAAATTGTTAAAAATTTAATTGTTAATGGCAGATTCCCTGTTAAACTAAAGCAGCACAAAGCAACTGGAATTCACCAACCAGTTAAGCTGAGTTTACAATTGCTTTGCATTGCCAGAGCTGTCAAAGGAACTTCTGAATCTGGCCCTTCATTTGCATTTGAATTATTGGGTTAGACTGTTAGAGACTGGGGCTGAGTGAGAGGAGCCCAATCCTGAGTTCCAATGTACCTGCACTTTCAGGGTTCCCTAGCGCTCGTGCTTCAGTACATAGTGAATTGCTGAATTACCTCTGATGGCCAGTGACTCTAGTTTGAGTGATCTGTCTGTAACCTATATAATAACAACTGGCTATAGCATTTGTTACTAATTTGAGGTAATTGCGACTTATTTTCTTCAAATACAGACTGTGCACAAGATTTTAATGAATTTTAGTCAGAGGGATAGTTTGTTCTATTATTGAGATAATTCTGGAAAAAGAAAAGACCAGTACCAATTCAAAATTTCCTAATGTAGAATGAATTATTTAACTTTAACTCAATGACTAGTAACTGTATTTTGATTTTTCATATATAACAGAGGTTGAATCCCTGCTTTAAGGCAAAAGTAAAATCCACCTTATTGATGGAGGTGCTGGTTGCAGTTCCATAATTAATAAAGCACTTAAACCGAAGAGTCCCTCCTCCTCCCCCCCAAAGAGTTTGCATTAATTTAACTAAACTTGTTTCTGAACCAATTTAGTTAATTAGGTGTACTTTTTTTGTGTAGCCAAGGCCTTAGAGAAAGAAGAGTTAATACTAGAGCTAGCTGGGAAAGTTCAAGGAAAACCAAAAGAATGTTTTCATGAAATTTTGTCTCTGTATTTTGACCAGCTGTAGTGAATTGTCAGTTTGCAGTACCCGCAACTGCCTTTCCCATTTTCACCAGGCACTTCCAGTCTGCAGTTTGACAAAGTGAAGTTGCAGACCCACTGTTCTGTGCTGCAATATTTTTGTTTGCTTGCTAGGTTCATATCCCATAGGCCAGTTTTCCTCAAAGTGTGGGGCGCACCCCCCACAGGGGATGAGAAGGGATGGGTGGTGTTGGGGGTATGGCCTTTAACAACAAATGCTGTGGTGGTAGGGTGGCATTATCAATTTAATTTTCCTACAGGAAATCTCAGCTCTTAGAAGTTTATGAAATATGGCTGTAGGCATCAGCTGCTTACAAGAAAATCAGTCAGAGAGAGACTAAGGCAGTAAATATACTTCACTGGTGAGATGCACAATTTCTTAACAACTGAAAAAAGCCATTTATCCAGAATTAACCTCTTCTGTGCTGTGAGCTAAGCAGCACTTATAAGACTAATACTGCCATCTGGTTATTTCCTAGTCCTACACTGCAGCCCACAACTGCCATGTAGAGGAGGCATGGCCCATAGAGAGTACAGGTCCTAGTGGGGAAGGTCATTTGGACTGAGGTGAATTGCTAGCTGGAATATGTAGTCTGGGATTGCACCACTGTACTGAAATGGAGGGTGCCTGGGATCTGCTCTACTAATGTAAATCAAGTCCCGTGTGCAGGCTTCTGGCAAGTTGCTGATTAGGCTCTCAGTGAGGCAAAGTTTGGGTGACCCTGATCTGTTGAGTCACTGAAGCTCCACTGCCTCTGCTGCGTTTCCTTTTTCACAGCTGGTGCTTAACACTTCAGATGGTGTTTGCCCGTTATCTTCTTCCCTTTGTCGGGATGGAGGAACCTGTGCTGTGCGTGAGCGTCTCTGTGTGTGCGTGTGTGTGTCTGGCTGCTTGTCATTACAGCACTAATGGAAATACTGCACGGATCACAACTCTCAATTAGCTCCTTGGGAGATTGCTGTGACAGCCAGTTACTGAACAGCAAGTCCTGAAGGAATGAATTAATTTGTAGTACACGGCAGTTAGAGTCACAGTGTTAGCGATGGAATGAGACAGCAATAGACCCTGATTAGGCTCCGGCTGTGTGATGCCAAGAGTGTTACCTGGAGGATGGCCCTCCCTTCTCCCTACTGCAGCCCCCAGGGATTGGGAATGGTCTCCAGCCATAGATGAGATGAGTGTGGTGATCTCAGTTTAACTCTTGGAATTACTGCCTGCCTGAGACTATGTGGGAGCCAGCATTGGACTTTCATTCAGCACAGACAAGGGCATGCTGCACTCCAGCTGGCTTGGAGCCAGGCCAAAGCCACTAAGTGAGTAGTGTTCAGGAAGGGTAACGCTATTTTTCTCTCTGTCTTCAGACAAGATCTTTCTTCCGTATTAGTTTAGATAAGTATAGATCACAGAGTGTACCCTGGGGCTGCTGCTCCCAGGGATGCTGGTGTTTTGGCTTCCTGTGCAGCACATGATAGCACTAGGATACAGGGAGTGGCAGAGGTGCAAAATCTGCACAGTGAGCACCAGTGTTCAGGGAAGCTTTGAAGCGCATTCACAAAACTTGTAGGAATTGTCATGCCTGAAGTTTCCAGAGTTGCTGCCTGGAACCAGTTGTTCATTCTTTATTATCCTGAAGTTCTCTACTAGTGGCCCAGTACGACATTATTGCCCTTAAGCCTCTGGAGCTGCTACCCAGAGGCAGCGTGACATTTTCTCTGACCCTGAAATCTCTAGGTCTGTTGCCCAGAAGACTGGCATTGTCTTACCCTGAAATCCCTGCAGCTGCTGCCCAGACCAAGCTTTTCATTTTTCTGTTGTATATGGTTTGGTTTTTTTTAGCACTAAATAGGGGTGCAGAGTTATAAACTGGTTTTCCTGTATACAGAATTAGATTTGTTAGGAGAGGATGTCTCCTTTTCTCCCCCTAGAGGGAGCATCAGGCAACTAGAGAGAAGAACTGTGAAACTGATGAAGTGCTGGGAATTGTGACGGTTTGAAAGGGGCACAGGCCCTGGGCTCCAAGAGTGTGTGATCTGCGTAGATGGGTATAGGAGCAAGGTGAAGTATCAGGGGAACACAAGGGCCTATTTGGTTTGCACTGGAACAGCCCTTGCTAAAGACGGGAAGCAGGAAAGGATTTTTTTCCTTTGAAGACTTGTTTTTTAATGAACGTTGTGCTGGTGAATAGTACAGAGTGCCAGCCCTGTGGTTGTTGACTGAAGGGTGTTCCAGCAGCACCAAGAATGTGCTGGGTGCTGTACAGAAATATATGAAGAGACAGTTTATGTCCCAAATAGCTTACATTCTAAAAAGACATACGTGAAGAGTGAGGAAAAGAGAAATAACCTGGCAGCATTTCAAGCGCTCCAGGTTGTTGCCCACTGTTTCTGCACAGAACAGGGATAGCCCAAGCAGCATTGGTGTAAGCATCCTCCACTTACCTAGAATGTGAGCTCTTTGGGGGCAGGGACGCTGTTTTTGTGCTGTGTTTGTATAGTACCTAGCCCAGTGGGCTCCTGGTCCATGACTATGGCTCCTAGGCATGACTGTAATCCAAATAATAACTACCTTGCCAGTGGTTTCAGTCTTGACCTGTAGGGGCATGTCTATACTGCAGTTAGACACCCATGGTTGGCCTGTGCCAGCTGATTGGGGCTCATGAGGCTCAGGCTGTGGGGCTGTTTAATTGCAGTGTAGACATCCAGGCTTGGACTGGGGCTCAGGCTTTGGACTCTGCGAGGTAACAGGGTCCCAGAGTTCAGGCTGCAGCCAAAGCCCAAACATCTACACTGCAATGAAATAGCCCCACAGCGTGGGCCTGAGTCAGTTGGCCCGTGGCAGCTGCAGGTGTCTAACTGTACTGTAGACTCACCCTAGGTGTCATTTTTAGGAGTGACAGGGGATGTTTAGCCTCCAGGAACCATTCAGTCCTTGACTTCTTAGTTGAGGCAACCAACAAGAGGGCCAGTTAATGCTGTCTATGTTCGTGGGATGAGATAAGTTTTCAATACCTGCAAAATCAACCCCAGCTCATTCAGCTCCTGTGACTTAATGATTTGGGAACTGGAGATAATGGAACCAACATTTACGATGATGGCCCTTCTAGCTTACAGTTGAGGTATAAGACAAGAGATGACAAATGGATACACAGAGACTCGGGAATACAAGGAAGCAATGAGACGGTATCAGTCAGCATGATAGGCTGCGGTCTCAGTCCACCAGCAGCATAATAGGGACTTTACATCTGCTGGCAATGCTCCTCATACTGACCAACATCAGTGATGGGACACCAGTGCCACAACAGAGGCAGTCAGCAGGCATGGCATGGCTTTGCAGCAATTCCTGAAAGTTGGGAAGGGTCCTTTTGTGGACTGACACACACACATACCAGGAGATTTAAATCCTACGAGAGTAAAACCCTCGGATACTGTATTATTTGAATCCCTTTTCTCATGGTTGTATCTTGGCTGTTTCACTGCTGGAATCACTTGCTTTGGGCCTTGGTCTTTGGAACTCAGCTTCTCCCACAAATCTAGTTAGGCCAGCACCTTATTTAAATTCTTCTGTGAATTTCAGCTTGCAGCCTGAAGGCCTGACTTTTGAATGTTAATCACCTTGTGGCATTGATGCCCATTTTATCCAGGTGTAAAATGTTACTCTTCTGATTTGGGGTGTGCTGTGCAGTCACTTTGTCCAGGTGTAAATGAGGACACAAGGAGTGGAGCTGGGGAACATGGCGACAGCTGTAGGGCAGCTCTTGGACCTAAAGTGGCAGAGAACTATCTCAATATTGAGACAGGGAGCAAAATACAGACGAAGGAAAGGTGGAAAGCGGCCTGCAAGTTAGAGGCAAAGAAGAGAATGAGAGGAGAGGAAAATTTGATGAATAAAAAAAAAGGTGACTAAAGTGAGAAGAGAGAGAGGGTGATTCTCTCCTGATTAGAATTCATGAACTCCGTTCTTACATTAAGTCTATATATGACACCTGGCCTTTAATGTGAAGCTGCCTACAAGCATTAAAAATTAAAAGCAGAAGGTAGGATCCATCCATCTCGGGTAGCGCTGCTCCCCTCCTATCTGAGCTCTGCACAAAGCTATTACACATTGATAAATTATTTTGGGTAATAGCTGAGATATTACATTGTTTCTGAGTGAAGGTAAAATCTCTCCATGACATGGGCATTTATCAGGAGCGCATTTCATCCTATTTATTATGGCCGAGACGAGATCGCGGGCTGCGGGCAGAGCTGGCACGTCGTGCTGATCACCTCCCCCATCGCCTCCCTTCCCTCTGTCACTTGGATGATGGGATATTGATGGAGCCCATGACAAGTTAATTATTAACTAAAGATATGCAGTTCACCTTTGCCAGGGGAGGGGGCATGGAGAGGTGCAATGATGGCTCTTTAAAAAAAAATATATCCATTGTGCTCCTGGAATTCTTTCCCCTCTACCCAGTATATGGTCCCCTCATTCTGCAGCCCCCAAATTAAAGTACAAGTTGTTTGGAGCTCAGCCAGGACCAGGAGTTGAGTTGGGATGGATGAAGCTGTGAAAATTTTGTGTTTGGGTTGAGTTAAATTTCTAAAAGCTCAGATATGTAACCTGCTCCCTTGGATCTGAAATAAGTGCCATAGAAATCCTGCCAGAACAGCCATTCCTATGGTATTTGGCATCTTTGGTTATTTTTGCTAGTCAGAAACCAGAAGTGGAAACTAACTTAGCCAAACATGTTAGAGCCACAGAGCTTTGTCTGGGTTCTGAAAACAATTTTTTTCCCCTCTGTGGAGAAGGATTGTTCTTATTTTCTCAAAAGCAGTTCACAGCTAGTATGGTAATGTGCTTGCTTGGACACACTCTCTCTCTACACACCTTCTAGAGTGCTGGAGTAAGTGGGGCAGAGTTGTCCCCTATCACACTACCATGACAGCTACCATCTTGGCCGCCACCAGGGATCGAACCAGGAATTTGCAGAGCTAAAAATGTGAATCTCTACAAATTGAGCTAAAGTGCTTGGATGTGTAGCTGAAGACTGTAACAGACTCATCCTCTGTGGATTGGGCGCAGAGGGGTATATGCACGCTGACCACTGGGTAACATTAGCACATATATTAGTACATTAAAATAGAGTGACTCAGAGGATTGGGAATAGGACATGCATCTTTTTGCCGTTAGGTCAACAGATCCTGTAGTTGTAGGTGACGACTATCTGATGGCTGGCCTGTGTGAAATGAGTTTGGGTTCCAGTTCAGTTCTTATTGGACCAGTGCCATGTTCATGGAAAATCACCATCACAGTTGCACTAGCTGGCTTCCCTGCTGACTTTCTCAGAACATATTGAAAGGGCCACTGAATTAGGTGTTGAAGCATTTTGGTAGGGAGCAGTGAAAAGAAGCTGGCCTTTCTATTGGCTGTGTTATGTCTGTTCTGGGGAAATCCAGGCTTCAGTCTCCACAGCAGCCAGTTCTGCAAATTATATCAGTGTTGTAGTCACAACAAAAGAAAATTGTCTGTCAAAGAGCATGTTGATTATGTGGTTTACTAAGATATGAGCAAATGGTATCTCTCTACCTGTTGTAGGCTGCCACAGCAATGATCCCATTTAAAATGCATTCACAGGTAAAAGGATCATTACCAAGTAACCAAGGACCACTCTCTCTCTCTCTGTCTGGAGACCTTCTGAAGTTGCATGTGGCTCTGCAGAGGCTTTCTAGTAAGGTTCATTCCTGAAGTGAGGGGGGCGGGGGTTGTTTTGCAAAACTAAAGGTTTGGATTCAAGTCCTGATTTATCCATCCTCACAGTTAATGGTGATTTGTATAAATCACATAGTTAGGATTTCTCCATCTCTGTTAGTTCTCATCTTCTGGGGGTTAAGCCAAGGTTTTTGCTTACACTATATTCTCCAAGGTTGTGTCTTGTCATACTTGAAATGTAGCATCTAGTTTTGGCGTATGTGTGCCTTCAATGTCGTATCTCGGCCAGTGGGTGGTCAGGAACAAAAAGCTATTCAGCCAAGCAATATGGTATTTTCTGGGGACTGAAAATGTGGGCCTTCTTGTATTCCCCTCCCGCCATTTGGGTTTGTTCAGATTTGAAAATGGGAAAAAGACTCCTGTTTGCCTTCGGACAAAAGACCAATCTCTTTCCCCCATGGAATGCTATTGTACATTTTGTTAGTGCCTCTTTGGTTGAAGATCCCAAAGCATGTTACAGACTATGGCTAGATACCTCCCCTAGAGTGCAGTTACTACTTGGGTGGATGGCAGCAATATGTAGCAGCACTGAACAGTGAGAGGGAAAAGAGAGATTATCTCCTTGTTCCCTTTCCACTTTCTGATGCCAGTGTCTCACGTTGGATTATTTGGAACTGAAGTTTCATCTAACTGATTTCCACCCTTTCTTCTCCCTGATCCCACAGTTTCAATGATTCTGAGTGAAATTCATAGCTCCAAGAGATCATGTGTTGAAAATCCTGTTAGCCATGTATGTCATGGCCTGCTAACAAGCCCAGTTTAGCCTGGGTAGGTTAAAAAAAAATAGGACATGATATTCAAGCTGGATTCATCAACTGGCTTCTCAGATTTAGCTCTTCTTTGCTGATGCCACCCCAGTTGCTCCTGTATTAAAATTGAATTTTATAAAAGCAAAACTTGTAGAGATTTCACCTGCTTTATCCATCTGGCTTTTAGCAATCCTAGTTAGTAAGTTTAGTCTCTTGATATCAAAGTTTTGAGAAAGAGAGATGGGACTGGCGCCTACCTGCAGATAAGGTGAGGGCTATCTGGAATTAGATGGATAGATAAGCTGTCTGGAGTCCAGGTACTGCTCCTCACTGCAGTAAGGCTAATCTCATTGTCCTTGTCTGGTCATAGTGATTGGTCTGCCCTCTACCTAATATAATAAAATATATAATAAAAATATATTAGCAACCCTGAACCTTCCCCCTCCCTCTCCTTCCCTTCAGGATCCTTCAAGGTTACAGGAGTTATGTAACATACCTAAAAGAAACTGCATGATCTTATTGTCTTCATCCTTATTTCTCACACCTTACCCTCCCAAATTGCCTTTCTTGTTGTCCTCTCTTGCTGATGTCTTAGGATAGGGCCCACTTCTGCAATCACTTACCACAGAGTTTAGTGCTTACTGCTATAATAGGTGCATTGAACTCAGTAGGGGAATACTCATGGTACGAAAACACTGGGCCAGATTCATCTCCCTTCATCAATAGGAGTATTTCCATTCATTTTAATGGGAGATAGATCAGACCACATGCCTAGAAACAAATGTTTGCAGGATGGGGCCCTTAGATTTATGTAAGCTCTCTGAGAAGGGGCTCCATTTTTCTTTGTTTCTTAAAACAGCCTGCACATCTAGCCTTATAAAATTCATCAATAACAATAATCATGGAATCATAAAAATTAGTTCTGGAAGGGACCTTGAGAAGTGATCAAGTCCAGCCCCCCTGCAGTGAGGCAGGACCAAGTAAACCTAGATTATCCCTGGTAGGTGTTTGTCCAGCCTCCAATGATGGGGATTCCACAGCCTCCGTTGGAAGCTTATTCCAGAATTTAACTTCCCTAATAGATAGGAAGTTTTTCCTAATCTGTAGCACTGAAGATTTAGGTTAGATATGAAACCCCCATTACTTCTTGTTCTGCCATCAGTGGACATAGACTCATAGACGTGTAGGACTGGAAGGGACCTCGAGAGCTCATGTAGTCCAGTCCTCTGCACACAGTGCAGGACTACGTAATAACTAGACCATTGTCTAACCTGTTCTTAAAATCCTCCAATGATGGATATTCCACCACCTGCCTGGGCAATTTGTTCCAGTGCTCAAGTACCCTGACAGGAAGTTTTTCCAAATGCCAAAGCTAACCCTCCCTTGCTGCAATCTAAACCCAGTTGATCACAGTCCTCTGTATAACATCCCTTTACTTTTTTGCAGCCTGTTATTGATTCCTCCTTAGTCGTCTTTTCTGAAGACTAAACATACCCAGGTTTTTAAACATTTCCTCATAGGTCAGGTTTTCTAAATCTTTTATCATTTTTGTTGCTCTCCTCTGGACTCTCTCCAGTTTGTCCATATCTTTCCTAAAGTGTGACACCCAAAACGGGTCACAGTAGTCCAGCGAAGGCCTCACCAATGCTGAGTTCAGTGGGAAAGTCACCTCTTGTGTCTTACCTGTGACACTCCTGTTCGTACACACCAGACTGATATTAGCCTTTTTTGCAACTTCCTCAAATTGTTGACTCCTGCTCAATTTGTGATCCACTATAACCCCCAGATCTTTTTCAGCAGTACTACCACTTTGCTAATTAGTCTCCAATTTTAACTGAGCATTATTTTTTCTTCGTAAGTGTAGTACTTTGCACTTATCTTTATTGAATTTTATCTTGTTGATTTCAGAACAATTCTGTAATTTGTCATGGTTATTTTGAATTCTAATTGTGTCCTCCAAAGTGCTTGCAACTCCTCCCAGTTTGGTGTCATCTGTGAATTTTATAAGCATACTCTCCACTCCATTATCAAAGTCATTAATGAAAATATTGAATAGTGTCAGACCCAGGACCGACTCCTGCAGGATCCTATTAGATACATCATCCCTGTTTGACTGCAAAACATTGATAACTACTCTTTGAGTATGGTCTTTCAACCAGTTGTACGTCCACCTTATAGTAATTTCATCTGGACTCATTTCCCTAGATGGCTTATGAGATTGTCATGTGGGACTGTGTCAAAAAGCTTTCTAAAACGCTTTAAAATCTTTCTGGTTTTACCCATTCCTGATGCCACCAAGGCATTGTGCTGTATTTTATCTCTTTACTGGTGAAAGCAAATCAGTTATAATTACTCATTAGAAGAATACCTCTTGCTGAGATTCATGAAGCATGGGTACCAAGGAGCAGTGTATCTTCAGATGCTCTCCTTGGACTTTTAAGAGCATTACATTTCTAAGGAAGACATGCAAGGCCCCTTGTGAAAATGGGATATATTGTAATTCAGTCATATAAATAAGCATTCTGAAAAAGTATATTAATACATATTCTTTGTTTCCTGAAGTGGGGAAGAGGATGTTTTGTGCATATGCTGACCTATCAGCTCTGGAGACATGAATTTAGCTCTGACTTACGTGGAAATTCACACAATCACCACACAATTCAGCATGATTTGACAGAGCTGTGCGTTGGAGTGGATCAGGACTGGACTAGCAGAGGACGTTGCCAGGCAGGGTTGGGAGGCACTGAGAGAGTAAAATAGGAGGGGTTACTACCTGTGAGAAATGAGGTGCATTGGCATAGCTGTATGTGGGTTGTGGGCACGGCTGCTGCCCATTTTGCACTGAACTCTTGCCCCCATGATTAGCTCATCATTCGTATGAGCTCAAAATCCACTCAGTTTTTAAAAAAAGAATTGTAAATATAATTTTGAAAGGACTCCCAATAAAAGAACACCTGCTCTTGGCTTGAATATTCACAGATGCATGCGGTGTGGGAGAGGACAGACTTTTTAAAATACCTTTAGCCCTTAAAATTTTTTCTGTGAAATTGCCACTGAAGAAACTCTTTATCTCTAAAGGTAGGTCACAGGGTTTTACCTAGCTCCTGAAAGGTTGTGAAGATTAATTAGGTACAGCGGCTATGAATTTTCAGTAGGAGCCTTCAATTTCATGCCCACATTTATCTGCAACCACAAAATGTGGTTTCAAACACTGAATTGAGATCCCTCTCAAAATGAGAGGCAAGGTTTGCAAAGCTTTGAAGGTGTAAAGTACTCTATAAATGCTGAGTACAATAGTAGAGTATCTTTAATTTTCATATAAGTAACTGAACCAATTGAGATGTTGGTAGTAAGTTGTTTGAAGAACACAGTGTATGGTTCATAATTGTTGAATGGTGTTTGTGCTTCTGGAGTCATTCTGTGCATTCTCTTGGCTTTAAACTGAGCCTAAGTAAAGAGATGTGACATACATTCTCAACCAGTACATCCACCTACGCCCAGTCAGGCAGATGGACTCACCAGCATTTACCAGACTGCAACTGCTCTACAAGAATGCAGTCACTGTTAGAGCCACACATGCAGTCTAATAGACATTATTATGTCCAGTTATGTATGCCCAAATGTTGCAAGCTCTGCAGGGCAGAGAACCTGTTTGTTTGTTTGGCATTGCTTTGTAACTATACAGCACCATATAGGAACATAGGAGCAGCCATACTAGATCACACCAATGGTCCATCTAGTGCGATATCCTATCATGGACTGTGGCTAGTACCAGATACGTCAGAGGAAGATGCAAGGATTCCTGCAGGAAACAGTTATGGGCTAACCTGCTTGTAGGTATAGTTTCCACCTAACTCCCAATACTTAAAGATTGGCCCGTCTCTTGATGCTTCACAGTGGATACTCCTTCCAAAACTATGGATTTGTTTTTGGTTATTTTACTAGTAATAGTTCTAGAGATTTTTGTTATCCATGTAACGGTCTGATCCTTTTAAAAATTTTCCTAAACTTTTTACTTCAGTTAAACTTGTGGCAGTGAGTTCCACTGGCCAATTGTGTGTGGTACGTGGAAAAGGTATTTCCTTTCATCAGTTCTGAGTTTTTGCTACCTTTCAAAATCGTTGAGTACCACCATGGTCTTGTATTTTACACAGCTAAACAAATAATAAATCTATTCCCTCCTGGTCTAGTCTTACATCATATCACATTGCCTGATGTCTTCTCTACTCTGCTAATGATGTCAACCTTGACTGTGGAGAGAAGCTGACAGACAAAGACTATAGGGCTTTCCCCCACACTGCCCCCTATTCATGGAATAACCTCTCCAAACTGACCTGTACAGCCATTTCTGTCTCCTCCTTCAAATCCTTCCTCAAGACCCACCTCTACTGTGGTATCTTTGGGAAACTAACTGGCTCTGTAAATGCCAGTAAGAATATTTATTAAAAACGTATTGTTAAATGTCTTTGGCTCTAATCCATCTAGTTGTGCTCATGGGGAGTTTATGTAACTATATGATCCTATTGCTGTTAACCCTATCCCCTCTCTTCTGTTTCCTTCAGTTGGTTACTCCCACCTGTTGTATCTTGTCCAAAATTGGACTGGCAGCTCTTTGGGCAGGGACTGAGTCTTTGTATGTGTCTATATGGTACACAGTGCGCAATGAGGCCCAAGCCTGACTGGAACCTCTAGGTAGTGCCATATACCGGATCATTAATAACTGATATGCACCGAATATACACCTTGTAATGTTGCACACCATCTCCTACCAGTAGGTGTTTGACATGTTAACACAGGCACACATCAGCCTATGCACACACCGCAAATGGATAGAGAAAGCCACATCCCATGTACCAGGGAAGGCCAAATTTATTGACACCCACCGTCCCCAAGATTCTGGGCAGAATCCACCAGCCCCACTACCTGCTGCAGGGCAGAAGCTTTGAGCTCCTTACTTCAGTCTAGTAGGTGGAGAATGGGAGGGGGGGGCAAAGGGGGCTCTGCAAGCCACAGTTTCCCTACCCTGCCATATGCTCTCAGGTCCACCTTGAGGAAGAGTTTAAGTAGTTATGTGTTCCACGGAGATGTTTAAAGAGATAACCTTACAATAATTGTATGGGGGGCGGGAGTGCTGTGTGATGGAGGGGTGAAGAGTTTCCATAAACCCATTGCCTCAGCTCAGAGAACCTGCTAAGGGGCAGTGGTCAGAGAGAAACAGAGGGAGAGAGAGAGATATCAAGTGTAGTAATCAGAATGAAAAATGGAGCTCCGGTTACTTTAAACAAGAGCTAATTTATCACGGGAACGAGTGGATAAGTAGCTGAGTTTCAGGCGTTCAGTAAGTTCCCCGTTCTGCTCCAAAAATTATTCCACCCCTGTCTCCATGCTCCCATAAATCATCCCCTTCTTCACTTCTGCTCCGATTGCCAATTACTCCTTCCTACGACACGCTTTCCCCGGCCCGACACAATCTGATGGGGCCCTGCCTTTTAATTTTACAAGTGCTTTTTCTTCCTCTCTCCCTCCCTTCTCCCCCAAGTTTCTTTCTTTCTGATTTATTTATTTATTTTAAATATGAAGAAGGGTACGGCAGAGATCTCTTTTCAGGAAGCTAGCTGGATTGCAGGAGGGATATGGGAATTAGTTATATCTGCCAATGTGGAGTCTTTGAATTTTTTGCATCCTTTTTCTAGGCACATAGCACATTCCAGATCCATCAAATCTATACTAGACCTAAATTGCTTGTTGGTGAAAGGTTATTTTTCACCCTATAGAAAGCCTGACAATTTGTCTTTGGACCAGATACCGTATATTGTATGTACACTTTCAGTTTCTGTGAAACATAGTTGTTCAAAAGAGTTAATTTCTGTGCTACATGGACTGTAGCTGCAGGAATTGTAATCTCCGTGGCAATACATAGCTTCTTTTGCAGATCTCTTAGTACTAGGTGCTGTGCAAACAATAAGAAGAACCTGTCCCTGCCCTAATACAAATAATTTAGGACAGGTCTATACCAGCAACTTTTGCCAGTGTAGCAATACTCGTTAGGGGTATGAGTTTTTTAATGATATTTCTATACCAGCAGAAACCATAGCCTAAACACTGTTATACTGCCAAAAAAGAGCTTTTGTTGGTAGCTTATTTCACTTAAGTGGTATAAGCTCTACCAGGCCTCTTTTGACAGTATAAGCTGCATCTACACTAGGAGTGTTTGCAGGTATATCTTTACCACAAACTTTTTGTGTTGTACAGAAGGCCTTAATGTAGTGAGAATCACCATACCATTTAGGCACTGGATGAGTCTGATTTCAAATCACACAGAAAAAAATCTCAACAAATGTGTTTTAAAACACCAGAAGAATAAATGTGTCTTGAAACATTCTTTCCTGTATATTTTGTTTCATAGCAGAAACGACTCTATAGTTAATTGAGTCATATTTGTGTATGTTCTAGTCTGCATGTTTCACATAATTACATGTTCTGTTCACTAGTTCAGCATGCGGGCAATGTGGTTTTCAAGTAAGGATACCAACAAGGTAAAGTATATGGGAATCCAAGAGCTGTTGAAATTCCTTGTGGAAGGGGTGAGGTAGATGCCACGTTCCAGAAGGGTGGTGCCCGGAAACCACAGTGATGGGTGCGTTACAAATCCTCGGTAGGTAAGACACCATAAAAACTGCCTGTCTCTCCATCAACAAGATATCTAAAGTAACATGGTGTCTGAAGGTTTAATTAGGTGATATTTATGCAGTGTAGAGAAAACCAAAAAGGTTTCAAAGGGCTAACGTGTGCACCTTTATTTATGTCGGTGAGCGCTTACATGAGTTGTCCCAATGAAATGAATGGGGCTGCTCCTGGGGGTAAGTGCTCACTAACCTGAATAAGGAGTATACAACCTAGCTCTGAGTACAAAGAGTTAGTAATTTCTGTAAGACATTAAAACCAAAATGCCTGAAACTCATTGAATCTGAAAAAGGAGATTCCCCTGCCATACAGAAGACAGGATAGGCAAAGTGACAGCTCCGGTTGCTTCACTGCTGAGAAAGTCGTTGCCCAGAGCTGATTTTTGAGCTGGATAACGGATGGAGGAGATGGATTACCTGGTGATAAATCACACAGAGGAATAGCTGATGCCAGAACTCATGAGCGAGGGGCGCTTCAGCACACACTGCAATGGGTATTGCCATCTCTGTCCTAGGAGTGCTCTTCTCTAAATGTGCCACTGTGAAATATAAACATGAGTTAATTAGAGTTCTGCTCGTTGAATGAGGACTTTACATGGGAGCAGATGTGAAAAAGGGAGCAATTTCTTTGCACGTCTATCTGGTCACATGTTTCCTGTAACCCCTTTGTGTGGGGAGGCCTCTGGGATCTGTGCTTTCACCTTTAACTCCTGTCCTTTAAGGGCTCTGTGTCACCATTGTATCCTATTCTCTGACCAAGGAGGGAGAGAGGCGTCTCTTGCTGGTCCTGTCAATGCCAGAATGGCCAGAGGAGCTCATTGGACAGTGACATGAGTCCTTCTCTTCCCATGGGGGCTGTGTCCCCTCACTCTACAGTGTCCCCGCCAGCCCAAGGACCTGAGGTTGGGCACTTGAATGACAGCATGTTGCACTAGCAATAGCCCTGCTTGCTTTCCTGAAGTTACTAGTGTTTTAAACAAGAGTTCCAGGCATTCTGATTCACAGGCTGCACACATTTTGTAAGGAAGACTCTCACAGCTACTGGAAATTATTATTGGAAATCCTCCAATGCCTTCCCTTAGCCTTTGGATGATGTTGCACTGAACAAGTCCAGGTCAACATCCAGTTTAATTTTAAATGTTTCAAGACATGAAATTTCCCAACTTGCCTGAGGAGGGACCATTCCACAGCCTACTAAATTCCTCATTTCATTCTCCCCATTGGCTCTGCAGTCACAATGTGCTAACTGCTGCACCCCACGCTGCTGACAGGCTGCAAATGTTGTGGGCTCACAGACTGGGGTTTTGGCAGGATGAGGCACGCACTATTTTGACAATATTTCAGCTTCGTTCAAAATGGACGGGAGATTCTTTTTTAAAATCCATATCTGCCAAAGAGAAAAGGACCAAATGTGGAAGGAAGGATGTGGTGTTTTCAAATATTCACCAGGGTGTTGATCTGAGAGCAGAAACAAAACCCAAATAAAAAGTGTAGGAAGCATGAGTTGGCAGGGTTTTCCCTTCTCAGCAAGACCTGGAGAGGGCAGATGTTATCCCCTCTGATGGGGCACAGCCAGTCAGGAGAGGCTGCTGGACAAGAATGGGAAAGGAAACCATATGAATCAAAAGGAAGGAGTTTTAAACACAACAAACTTCCCATGAAGTGAAACAGAAATCAATGCCAAGCAGCTTTCTTGGAGGCTGGGGAATGACTGAAAGCCCACAAGAAGGCAGTCAGCAAACAAGTCCCACTGCTTACTCCTCAAAAAAGAGGATGGTCAATTGCATGGACACCCAAATGGCTTGGGACCTCTTCAGTCATTTTTAACCTGACCGTGTTTTATGTAAACTCTCTGACTGGTCCTCACCAAAGTCAGGCAATGCCCAGTCAAAGGTGGGGATGTAATTTCCTAACCTGTCCTTTGAGTATAAGTAATTGAGGCACTTTGTGCGGCCATTAGGAATTGCGATAGCGTGGCCCAATTCTTGTTTTCAGAAGTAGGGAGACCTGCACATCTCTTTAAGGCAAGGATTTTTCAGGCTTAATTTATTTTTCTTTAAACATTTTTCTTTCCAAAAGAAAAAGGGGACTAGAAAATAGAGAAATCTCCTGGCTGAGTGCTCCTGAGAACTTGGTCTACCTGAAACATTGAAATGACAGGCTCCCCCCTCCAGCTCTGTCATTTCATATTTGGCAAAATCCTAAATATGTGAATTAATACTAGCAACTTTCCCCAGAATTCCCCGTTATTTCACAGCAACCCAACTACTGATGCATGATGTGGGGGCTTGCTGCAGTTGTACCTTGTAGAATTTGGCTTTTATTTTTTAGTTTAAAAAAACCCAAACAAACCTAGGAAATTACATAAAAAATTCTACATGAAAAGCACATGATTTAAGTTGCAAAGTTAAGCACTTGAAAATTACGAAAGGCCAGGTTTACTGACGCCTGTGCAACCTTAATTTGGCCCCCTGTGCATATGTCTCATGATTGTCTTTAATGACAGTGTTATACTGCTTGTTCCATAGGACCCCCTGCCTTGTTCAGTGCACAGGATGGACACGCAAGGGGCAGAATTAAAGTTGCAAAGGCAATCATGAATCTGGCATTTCCTAATTTTTTAGTGTTTGACTTCGCCACCTAAATATAATTATTTTCAAGTAGTTTTTGTGTGTGTATAGTATGAATCAAATGTGAACCTCTAGTGTCAGAGCAACATGAAAGCTCGAGGACTTCAGGCACCTGACTTAGTTCTGCTTAATAGTTTAAGGTTCTTGGAACCATTGTTAGCTCCGCTACATCTTAATGTGTGAGAATTAGCACATCGTTGTTAGGGGCGTCAGAACCACAGATTCTGCTCCTTCTTGCACAGTGACGCTCTGCTCCCCTCAGATGCACCTCTGGAAGTGAACACTCCACATACCAGGCAGTAAGGGCTCCTTTGTACCCACTGACTATCAGATTCTCTGGGGCTGGCTTATCCTTCATGAGCCTCAGAATTGACCCAATATGTGCCTGTCTTTCGCTCCTTCCCTGGCCATTGTGCCTCTGTGTTGGTAGTGTGATATACACATGCAGAATATCCTTAGGAAACTTCTGATGCAAAGCAGTCCCTGTACATGCTGAGCTGGCAGCCATCCAGAGGAGTGTCAGGGACAATCCTTAGGAGGACAGGACAAGAGGAGGGAACGTTTAGGTCAGGCTAGACTCAGGCTCATTGCTCAGAGATGTAACGCACCTGCTGTAGTTGGATACTGGATGAAATAATTTTCTGAAAACCCTCACCGTTCTGTGTGTGTTTATACATTTGATGCTGGATCTGATTGCTGTGGAGAGGCTATGCCTGAGGCTTTTATTCTCACAGAAGCTACGGCAAGGGCAGTGCCAGTGCCAGCTTTCCCCACTCATGTACACACATTGCCCCAACAGCGTGCATTGACCTTGCAAAGGAGGGACTTCCTCTGGAAAGTAAGAAAAGGTTCCATTTCCAATCAACCCTTGGCCTCCCCGCTGAGCCAGTTGAGCCTAATGGGTCAATTGATGCCAACTGAGATGTGTGATTTACAGAGGAGCAGCTCAGCGGCCAATTTCCTGTTTCCTAAGCCAGTCAGTCCCCTAACAGAATACATCCCTAATGGTGTTTCTGTCCCAGTCCGAACACTGTTCAGAGGGTGATATTTCAAAAGATGCTTCTCCCTTTCACACCCAAAAGTTAGTCCCTCTGACTGTATCTGCCCCTCCTGGCTTTATTGGGAGGTACTAATCATTGGAATAAAACTAAATTAAAAAGGAAAAATAAAGGATAAGAGGAATAGGCTGGGCCCTGCTGAGGGGACCCAGTGCCATGATATCATCATTGCAAGAGAGGAACCCTCTCCTATCAAGAGATCTCCAGGCTGCACTAATGTTTCCTGCCACATTCATTCTGTGTCTCTAAAACAAATCTCAGTGGGGAAGGTTATCTCAGGGGCTCTTTACCCAAACACCCTCGTACGTCCAACATAGCAGGAAACCAATTAGGCTGTAGTGGTTGCTTGCCAGAGCCTTTATCTTACTTGGCTGGGGAAGAAACCAGCAAGATTTGGGATTAAATGGGAGAGGGGGGAGTTGAACTCATTTCAGAATCCCTGTGTGACCATGTTAGACTGGTTTGTTTTTACGTGAATTTAGCATGGGTGAAAAGTGCCAGGCTTGTAATTTGAGCTGTTCAAATTATTCTGTTTGCAGATAAACTGATATTGGATTTTCCAAATGTCATTTGTTGCATGTAATTTTCTTGCAAATGGTTTAGTTCATAGGAATGGATTTTATCCACACTGGGAGCAAAGTTAAGGTTACGTGTGCTGTAAAGATGTGTTTACTGTTTCTTTAAATGTGTGGCAAGAAGGGGGATTGTGGAGGGTTCTGGTGAGAAGCTGCACAGAGAGAGAGGCTTTAGATATAAAATTGTTTCTTATTTTAATGAAGTTCCTTGTTCAGCATTAGCATAAAGTAAATTTCTGAGATTCTTTACCATTATGACATCACACTTGCAGCTGTAACAGTGGCATTTCCTGACTCAAAAGAGCTTTGCTTTATGGTACCAAGGTGCAGTTCTGCTCTAGCCATTAGTGATAGCAGCCACTCACACAGTTCCTTCTGCTGAGCTCTGTCCTCTTCCCTTAACCACCTTCCTGTTCCAGAAACTGCAAAGCACATACCTGCTCCCATGCTGCAACCCTGTCCTCTGCAGCCAGCCTGAGCCTTGCCTCTCGCCACACCTTTCCTCTAGTTGTAAGTCCCTCTGTCTTGGGTACTGGATCTGCTTGTTAGCCCTGTCCAGAACTTCAACAATACATTCATCATGAAATGCTTCTTTACGAATCAGTCTGTGAAGGTACTCTGGGCCAGGCTTACTGCACTGTGGGTGAGCTGTGGAGGTACTTCAGCCTGTAGAGATCAAGGGGCCTGGCATAGGACAAAACAGAGGGTTATTGTCTTAAATAGCTTAGTGCAGGAATATAGAAAAAATCCTTGTGGAATTTCAAGAACGTAAGATGTTACTTTTAAAATGGAACTTCAATATATGTGAGAGGGATGCCTCAGTCCACAGACACTCACTGGACACAGCCTGGTTAGTTGCAGTGAAAGACATTCAGAGATAATGGTAAGTTAAAAATCAAAGCTTTTTTTTTTCCCTCCTAAAACTTGTGGAACAACTTGCGTTTGGGACAAGGGGCAGTCGGTGACCATGTACAAAAGTTTTTCTCTTATTTCAGGCATTCCACATTTTGGAGGACATAACTGCACTTGTGGTGTCCGACTGGCAAAGAGAAGTGTTTAATCTAAGCTGTTGGTGGAAAACCAGCAACATATGTCACTGAAACATTCAAACATATAGTGACTGAACAGCACATCTATGAGTGGAGTGGGCTGGTCAGCTACTGAGGGGGCCCTGAAAAATCCTCTCTTCCCTGAAACATAACTACCTATCAGGAGTTCCTGCTGCAGAAAAGGTTTGCAGCTCCCAGTACTCAGGAAGGAATCACCAGGCTGCTGTGTTAGGTTCCACATGGCTTGGCCCAGTCATTCACAACCCATGCCTGGGGGCCAGAAGTGGCCCACAGGGTCTTTCAAAGTGGCCCACTGCTTCCCTCCCGCTGACTGCAGAAGGGAGCCACTTCCTAAGGACCCAGGCGGAGTGCATTGCCACAGGGCTACAAGATCGGTGCAGGCTCCTTGCTGCCGCCAAGGGGATGGGAGATCAGCATTCTCCTCCCCCTGCCTGCATGACAAAGCACTCCGCCTGGATCCATAGGCGCTGGGGTTCCTGCTGGAGCCAGAGGAAGGGAAGCACTGATTTCTCGTCTCCCTGGCTGCAGAAGGGAATCACTCTCTAGGGACCCAGGTAGAGCTCACGGGGCTACAGGATGCGTGCGGTTTCCCTGCTGCAGCCGGGGGGACGGACGGACGGAAATTAAGTTAGGAGGCAACCTCCTTGTTGAACTCCTTCCATCTGGTTGCAATGGGAGTGGGGGGAGCTGCTCATGGAGACTGGTGGCCCTTCAGGGTTGTAGAAATTATATCTGTGGCCCTTGAACCAAAGAGGTTGGGAACCACTGGCTTAGCCTGTTATGACAGCATGCAAACACACACAACTCCACTGCCATCCCTGTTACCTTTCCCCCAGGCACATTTCTGGACAAAATTTAAAACCCCAGCCGTATTTAGGATAAATGATTTTGTCACCTATACACTGCATCGACTTCATTTAACTGAAATGGCCTCGACGTGTAAATGGAACACAGTTCCTCTTCTCCCCCAGCTCACTGTTCTCAGGCACTGTTGAGTGCTTAGAGCAGTGGTTCCCAACCTTTTTTCTGCCGTGGCACACCTTGATACTTTTAATTATTTTGAGGCACACCACCATATAGTCGCCAAATGAATTCATGAATATTCATGAGCCAATCCAGAACTCTTTAAGTAGTTCTTCAAAAAATTCCATGGCACACCAGCTCAGGCCTGATGGCACACAAGTGTGCCGCAGCACACTGGTTGGGAAACACTGGCTTAGAGAGTGGCATACTTACAGGGATGGCCCTGCAAGTTTATTGTGACAACCTTTGTCTGAGAACAACACCTCCAAACCCCCAGATTCAGCAATGTCATGTAATTATGATATGTTCCGTACAAGTGTGATGGCGCAGCTGCTGCACACTATCCGGGAACAGGTTAATAAAGCCATAGGGAGGTTACATTAGGAACAGCCAATCAGGGCCAAGGAGGCCCTATATAGGCAGCCAGCACAGAACAGAAAGGGCAGTCACTCCCAGAAGTTCAGGAGGGGAAGTGCTGGCAGACCTGCAGACCAAGGAAGGTCAGCACCGTGGACAGAGCAGTGGCTAGCTCCAGAGAAGTAGCGGCTGAGAGCCTTGAGGTAAGGGCTGGATGGTGGACTGCAGCTGCCACTGAGGGAAGTGGCTAGAGTGGGACTGCAGAATCCCCTGGAAGGTGGGAGAGCACAGATTGTGGCATGGCCAGAGGGTTGTGTCATGAAGTGGACACCCCGGGCTTTGGAAACACTTGGGTCCTAAGATGGGGACATAACGGCAGACAAGACACAACTGTGCTGGTCTCTGGGACCTGCAGAGCTGATTCCCCAGACTAACTAGCAGGAGGTGCAAGAGCAGTGAGTGCAATCCCATTACAAGAAGATTTGCCTTGTGTGGTATTTTAAGTCTTGATCTGCTGAACATTAAAATCTTGTTGGACTGTATGTGCTACCATTGTATGATAACTTATGAAGCATTGTTGAACATGCTATTAGAACATATTGCAAGGTGGGAAAATCCCACAAACAGCCTTTCAGGCACAACAATGGAGTAGCAGACAACGTTAATGGCGCTCTCTCACCCATTCAGGAATAGATTCCACTAACAGGAATTATTTACAGTGAAGCCTTCACTGTAGGAAGCATGTTTGCAATGGGGCTGGACTGACCAATGAAGATGACCCCACATGTCACAAGCCTGATTGTTCTAGCAAGCTAAAACTGACTATAAAAGGGGAAGCGTGACATCATATACTCCCATACAACTGAACACCTGAAGGAAGACCAAAGGACTTTGAAAAGGGGGACATCAAAAAGCTCATCTGAATATGGCCTCAGGATATCC
The DNA here is from genome assembly GCA_007922155.1 of Mesoclemmys tuberculata. Classification (NCBI taxonomy): domain Eukaryota; kingdom Metazoa; phylum Chordata; order Testudines; family Chelidae; genus Mesoclemmys; species Mesoclemmys tuberculata. The sequence continues at coordinate 39,245,303 of ML675611.1, forward strand.
TGCAGCTGCTCTTGTGGCAAAACCTCCTCTAGGACCAGTATCAGCCACCGAGTTACTTTGCTAGCCTTATTCAGCAGCTGATGCTGGCCCCATCAGTTCCATGCTGGATTCTGGGGCCAGTAGATGGCCATCAGGACTGACCAGGGCCTTGTGCATTGCTGTTGGCTCTGTGCTTGACACAGTACCCCATAGTTGGTCAAACTTGTCATAAAATAGGCGTGATGTCAGCCAGTTGCCCAAGATGTAGTTGTGGTTCTGGTTCCTGGTTTTCTGGTACTCAGATTTGAGCTACCTAATCCATTCCCTGCATTGGTCACTGGTTCAATAAATTTTCATTGCTGCCTGTTTCTTTGCGATTTGCTTGTATGTGTGGTCATTCATGGCAGTCTTACTAAAATCCACTGTTTTGTTGGCCTTGCACCCATGATTAATCAATTTGGCTGTGCTCCAAAACCATGAAGCATCCTGCTTTGCAAAGAACAACTTCTAGTTGGTGTCTACGGCAAACACAGAAGCTTCTCTGATGGTATGTGTGCAGCTTGGCAGTCAGAGTAAAATGGAAATGTTAAATGTTGATTCGCTGAGCTGCGGATCTACAACAAGGGGGTGTTGCTTGTTTCCCTGAAGTCAACTGGTGATTCTTGGAGGAAAGAGGACAAAGGAAGGTGGTCCATGGAATTATGGGATACTTTTGACTGATTTCCATTTCCCAAGTCGGGGGGTGGTGGTGGTTGAGTGGGGCCCTGCAGCTACACTGCAAAGCAATAGGGCTTGGACCTGGGTCCCAGCTTGACTCGGGATTGAACCTCCTACCCTTACAAGGTAGGACCTTACAAGGTCCTAGACAGAATGGGGGTTTGAGCTCAAGCCTGAATCTGAGCATGGGCTTATATTGCAGTATAAACATACCCCCAGAGTCCTGTTTGTGCAGTTTGTCAGGGCTTCTTTTTAACAGAACCAGATCCCTTCATTTCAGTTTCCCCACCACAATAATTCCCTCTCCTTTATCCAAGCCAGGGTGTCTGCCCACCTATGAGGAGACAGTACTTTGCAGCCCTGATCACCTGTGTGATTGGTGAAGTCCTGCGTGACAAAGTTAATTCAGATTATTGTCTCTTCCTGGTCTCCTGAAAGGAGAGCTCCAGGCAGCAGTCAGCTCTTTAAGTCCCTGTAGCCCACAATCCACAGGGGCACAGATCTCCCACAGTCTCCACGGTGCTCTAGAGTCAACACAGCTATAAAAGGATTGTAGGTTCTGTTCCTTCTCATGCCCTGCCAATTGAATGAGTCCAGTCAGATAGTTCTGTGAATATCCATTGATGGCAGCCGGGTTCATGAGTGTCACTGGGAGCAAACTTCGGTCTCAGAACCTTTTAATGCCAATGACATCTGAGATGCAAAGAACATGGTTTGACTCTCGATGCCCAGGAGGAGTTTGTGTTGGTGGCAGTAATTAAAAATGTAAGTGTACTTATAAACTGAAGACAATCATGGAGAGGCCCTAAACATGGAGTCCCAGCTGTGCTGCCATTTTATATATGGGTGATGGGGTAGGTGTGTTTTTGTGTGCATATATAAAGAGACATATTTAAATGCCTTGAGAGACAAGTTTTGCCAGCAGAAACTCTAGAATATAGTTGGCCCAATAAAGCCCAATTTCGCTGACCCTTCAGGGAATTCTCAGGGGTCTTCTCTTCCTTCAGACTTTTCCCTGAGTAGGTGTCCATGGGGATTGGCATTTCAATTTTGATCAAAAGGCATGTTGAGCAGGCACACCACCTCTTGAAATCACTACTAGTTGCAGGTGCTCAGCACCACTCTGAATCAAGGCTTAGTTTTGTTTTGGAGGCAGGCCTGTTCTTTCTATTTATGTGTTTGTTTATTGTCGATATTCTAGGAGGATTTTCTTTTTTTTCCCAGTCTCGTAGACGTGCCCTGAGTTTTTATAATCAGATGCAGTGTATAAATTAAAACATAAATCTTTATTGTCGTCCCTTCAAAATCCTCTGTACAATACACAATGCAAAGAATTTGTTAGCTTGGTTTAACACCAAGTATATCTAATTCAGTTTACTTCCTAGACTTTCATTGCTACTTAGTGTGTTTCTAAAGGTGTTTATTGAGCTGCGTGTTTGTTGTTGTTGTCAAAGGCTCCCAATCTCTTTCCAAAATGCATCTTCTTTAATTCCATGCTTTATCACCCTGTGGAGATGCCTTTTATAGTTAGCAGAAAGAGAGAGGGAGTGAAAAGACCATTGCTGAGGACCCAAACTGCATTTAGGAGAATACACATATTGTAATGAATTGGCTAGGGTGTAAATGTCATTCTCCTCTCTACTGAATGGAATCAGAATTGTTTAACGGTGTATCAGAGGCAAGATACAGCTAATGGTTAATTGAGATTCTCCCATGCTCAAGTGGTAGGAGTCTGTGCTTTGGAGCAGAAGGATCTGAGTTTTTTCCCTGCTGTGATTGTGAAATTCCAAGTGGCCATGGCGTGTTGCATAATGACAACTGAATTCCCAGGTGGCCATGGGCTCATTATGCTACAAAAGCCACAGAAGCTAAGAAAGAATCTTCCACCCCACTCTCCTGGTACACAGCATTCTGCGCTTGGTGGGAGATATTCCAGAAGGAATACTGTACAGAAGTGCACTGCTGGAGACAGGATACTGGACTAGATGGCTTGATGTGGGGTGACACATTCTATGGTGTATAAGCCTCTCTAGATATGAGCCAGTCTTTCAGGAAGTTACATTTGCATAGGCCCACAAAGGTAAGTTCAGTTTTTAATACAGGATCACAGCATTTTAGAAGCGAACATTAGCATAACAAGAGCACCATGAGTGTGATTCCACACACAAAGTATGTACCTGCATTGTTGCGGGTGAAGTTTTAACAGTTTTTTTTATTTTTCTTTCTCTGAAATAGTCTCATAGAAGCAGTGTCTTCAGTGGGCCTCACTATACATGGAGTTGAACACTGCTGCTTTTGTGCTACAAAAAGCATTACCGTTTCTCTAGTGCATCGTTCTGTGTTTTGGAAGTAGCTGTTTCATCACTGGTTTCAGCCTGGCTCAGGGGAGAAGGTAGAGATAAGACAAGTAGCTGAGGATGTGTGCTTTATACCCACTTCTCCTCATGCACATCAGGCTCTGTGCAGATTCCTCCTGGGGGGCTCTTGGGAGGTGTGAAAGAAACAATTGCACAAAGTGACAATCACACTAACACCAGTGTCAGTAGCAAGACAGCCTCTTTCCTTTGTGTTGTCAGCTATATGAATGAGTTGGGTTTTTTTCCGACCCCAAAGTCTGGTAGTGGTCTCCAGACCACAGTGGGGATAAAGATACTGACCCCCAATGCAGGGTGATTGTGAGGCTTAATTCATTAATGTTTCAAAGCACTCTGAGGGCCTTTGAATGTCAAAATATTATTAATGGCAACAGGAAGAGCAAAAGGAGGATACATGGGCAGAAGGAGAGGCAAGGTATTGAGGGAGAAAGGGGCAGCAGTAGGTTAGACAAGGAGAGGGGATAGGAGTAGGGTACTCTGTTGTCCCTGCCCCTGTCCCAGTCCATATCCCTCTCTCTTTCACTCACACTCTGAACTCCACCTACTCCCATTTTGAAAGCAAGTGGGACCCCTTATCAGAATTCAGCATTGCAATAGGTTATTTTTAATCCTCTCCATATCTCCCTTATTTTTTTTCCCCTTGCCGAGCTTCCTGGGCTGTAATGTTTCCCTCTGTGTAATCCATCACAGACACAATGTCGCTTGTGCAAATTAAAATGCACCTCGGAATAATAAAAAAGGGGCTTTTTTTTTTTCCTTCCCTCCCAGCTGCAGTTCCTCAACACAAACCATTTGTCTCTGGGCAGGAATTCAAGAAAGTTAACCCTGTATGTACTCCTCTGGGGTGCAAATGTACCTATCGTGGAGAATGCCCACAAGAGTCCAGGAAACTTGTACAGTGGGACAGCAGGTGACAAGGGTGTCTCTGTGTGTATCAAGCTGTCCTGTGTTGTTGAGCTCCCTGGTAATTGGAGCAGTAAGTCAGTCATCTGGCCATTCAGGGAGCAGATTTCATCACTCTTCACCTTCAGGACGGAGGTATGGCCCATGAAGACTACATGTCCCAGCATACAGTGCTCCATGTAGGGTCCAGCTGCCAGGATCTAGACGAGTAGTGCATGGTGGTACGTGTAGTTTCCATGGGTTTCTTCTTTATCTAAAAAATTCTTTTTCTTTCTTTCTTTATTCTTCTTTATCTAAAAAGGGCACTTTCATTCAGCTCTGTTGGCTATGTTTGGCAAGTGAGTCATGTGCTGGGCGCTTATGGGTTAGAAGTAAGGCTACCATATAATGAGCCCATACTGAGATAGGAATATTAGTTCCATCGTGGCTCAGACTTTGTATGTAAAAGCTTAGGTCAAGGACAGCATTTTATTTCTTCTTTCTTAATTGTGGGGGGTGGTTTTGGGGTTTTTTTTAGTTTCTTCTTAGTGACTTGTAAAATCGAGGAAGTTGTATATGAATTCTTAAAACACCTTTTGTAAGGCAAGGAAGGCCCAGAAAACTGATGAAAGGTACATAGGTGTTGGAAAAGCTGGATGGCTGGGTGTAGAAAAGTGGAGTGGACTGGGAAACAGTACTGCAGGGCAGGACTTGAGGTGCATTAACAGCTTTCTGAGGAGACCAGGACTGGAACAGCCGAGGAGACGGACCGCAGACCAGGACTGAAGAGCTATAGGGGACTGTGGACAGGAGCACAGAGACTGAAATAGAGGGGCATCTGTGGGTCAGGATTGAGGGACATTGGCAGTGCAGTATTGTGGAAGTTCACACAAAACTGCACCATTCCCTTTGACTGGACCCAGCTACGAGAGCTCTCACTTTCTTAAACTGCTTCACACCCGGACTTCCGAGAAAAATGATGCTTTAGTGCATCAACCTGCTCCTAGAGCTCTCAGTCAGACTCCTTTGTCTCCATCATAGCTCCTTTCCTCATGTATTTTCCTGGCAAGTTGTTTTAACTTCCAAGCTGAAAGAAACTTTTCCCTAGCCTCTGATGTCTCTCTTACTTCCTTTTTTTTTTTTTTTTTTAACTCAGGGCTGGCCTGAGATCTCTATCCTGGCCAGGAGGAGAATTTACAGCATATTTGCAATGATACCTCACAAACCGGAGCATGTGCAGGATTCTGTGCTACAACCTTAAGCTTGTCTGGGTTCTGTGGGACATGGGAGGATAACAAGCTTAATATCTGGGAGCTATTGTGTCAGCAATAATGTGGAAAAGCCAGGGCCTGAGGGATGCAGGGGAGCATAGCTGGCATGTGGTATAACAGCAGTAAGTGGAGTGTAGGGAAGCTACTAGAGGAATGTATCAAACGTTCAATTTGTGAATACCTGGAGGCTGAAGGGGTAATCACGAGCAGCCAGCATGGATTAAGCAAGAACAAATCATGCCAAACCAGCTTGATTTCCTATTATGACAAGGAACCAACTTGGTGGATGGGGGAACGCGGTGAACATAATATACCTGGACTTCAGCAAGGCTTTTGACACAGTCCCACATGACATTCTGATAAATAAGCTGGAGAAATGCAGGCTCAACAGAACTACCACTAAATGGATACATAATTGGTTAAACAACTGCAAACAAAAAGTAACTGTTAATGCAGGGGTCGGGAACCTTTTTGGCTGAGAGAGCCATGAACGCCACATATTTTAAAATGTAATTCGGTGAGAGCCATACGATATGTTTAAAACTAAACGTGTGTGAGTGTGTCCTCCTCTGCAGTGAAATTAACAAGGCGTCAATTTCGTGCCCTGCTCCACAGTGAAATTGACAAGGCAGAGTCAATTTCACTGCGGAGAGCAGTTCCTACTTCAGGGATTTTCACCTATCGCGAGCCAGATGCAGCCATCAAAAGAGCCACATCTGGCTCGCGAGCCATAGGTTCCCGACCCCTGTGTTAATGGAATGATGTTAGATTGGAAGGAGGTCTCAAGTGAGATTCCATAGGGATCTCTTCTGGGTCTGTTGGTGTTTAACATCTTTGTTAATGACCGGGATGTACGAATGGAAAGCATACTGATCAAGTTTGCAGATGACACAAAGCTAGAGGGGGTTGCCAATGCTTTGAAGGATAGAGCTAAAATTCAGAGGGATCTTGATTAAATTGGAGAACATGGCTGTAGACCAGGAAAAAAAAGAAATTCAGCAAAGAGAGATGTAAGGTACTACAGTTTGGGGAGAAAAACCAAATACACAAATACAGAATAGGGGAAAACTGGCTTTGCAGCAGCTCTGCTGAGAAGGATCTGGGATTTGTGGTGGATCACAGTATCAAGATGAGTCAGCAATGCAATGCTGTGGCAAAAAAGCAAATGCAATTTTAGGTTATATTAACAGGCATAGCATGGGAATCACAGCAGGTGATAGCACCACTCTACTTGGTGCTAGTTAGGCCTCAGCTGGACTACTGTGTACAGTTTTGGTCACCAATGTATAGAAAAGGTGTAGAGAAATGGGAAAAGATCCAGAGGTGGGTAACAAAGATGACTACAGGGATGGAATGCAAGCTACATGAGCAAAAGCTAAAGGAACTGGGCATGTTTAGTTTGGAAAAGAGGAGATTAACAGGGGACATGATAGCGGTCTTCAGATACTTAAAAGACTGCCATAAAAAAGATGGAAAAAAGTTGTTCTCTTTTTGTCACAGAGGGCAGGACAAGAGGCAAAGGGTTCAAACTATAGCACGGTAGATTTAGATTAAATCTCAGGAAACTTCCTCACTGTAAGAACAGTAGGACAATGGAACCGACTGCCTCAGAAGGTTGTCGAAGCTTCTTCACTGGAGTTTTCAAAAGGAGACTGGGTAGCCATCTGTCTTGGATGGTTTTGACAAACAAATCCTGCATCTTGGCAGACTGGATGATCCTTGCAGTCCATTCTAACCCTATGAGTCTATAGTTCTAAGTAAAGGACCAGGCCCAGAGTGGGCAAATTAAGCTAAAGTTGAAGGTCCGTGACTATGGAGACTTCCCCATTGTTCTTGATCATTACTGAAAATATTGGAGTAATATGATCACTCTGAAGAATTCTAATCTGGGCTAACGAAGAGTAATGGGGCTGTGAATGGTTTTGTTGTTTCTGGAGCAATGAGTATATATCCAGCTGAGGGGAAATGCATAGCTATTCTAAACACCTAATGGCATTCTGGGAAATCTCTCCTCTGTGCCTGGGCCTGATTTTTCTGCATCTTATAGTATCTCCCAAGTCCAAGTTACAGCAGCATAAAAATGATGTGAGTGGTCAACATTTGCCAGTCCTTCTGTATAATAGCTAATTTTATTTAGATAGTGCATTTTGTGTTAGCAGCTCAACTGCTCCATCCTTAATCTCCTTCAGGACTCTTGAGTGAATGAAATCCAGTCCTGTGGACGTCTTACTCTTTAACTGATTGATCTGTTCCAGCACCATCTCTTTATTTCCTGAAAAGAGAGATTCTGGGTATGCATCTGTCCAATATCCGGTGCAGAGAAGAAATCATTTAGCTTCTCTGCATCATCCTTATCCTCCTTAACTGTTACCCTTTCTCCTGGTAATCCACAAAAATCTCTCGTGAGCTTCCTGCTTCCAACATACTTTAAAATGTCTTATATTTGTATGAGTTTGGTTAATTGCTTCAGAATCCCCTGACATTCTAATGTCCACCTTATATTTTACTATTTATGCTCCTTTTTACTGGCTTCGCTTAGGCTGTATTTCCATTTTCTGGGCCTGAATAATCTCTTTCTATTTTGTCATTGAGCAAATCTCATTCGTACCTGAATCCAAAGGCTGTGTTCATTTAATATTCATGAGCTCTCCCTTGTCACTGGCGTTCCTGCTGGAGCCACATGAGCAGTGAGTACCTTCAGTCATTAAATTCTATCCGCTTCAGTCTCCCCATGCTCCCTGTCCCCCGTCCTCCCCAAAGTGTGGGAAAGCAGCCAGCAGTGCCTATAGCTTTGGGCACAGCACCACTGCTAGTATCCCTGAGCCTTCCCACACTTTGGGGACCTGTGGGGAGAGGCTGGGCATGTGCCTGTCACCAGGGGAGGTAGAGGTACCGTCCATGGAAAGGATGGCAGCACATACTGTAAGAGGTTTGTAAACTATTTTGAGATAGTGTGGACAAAAAGGAGAGAAATTGTGAGCAAAATGGAGGACTGGGTACTAAGAAATCTCAGGCTCTAACCCCCGCTGTCTGTGACCCTGGGCAGGTCACTTCCCCTCTCTTGCCTCAGTTTGCCCATCTGCAAAAAGGAGGCTCATGATAGTCCCCTTTGTCTTCCCCAGGCCAGGTGAAGGTTAAGTATGGTTGTAAGATGAAAAATGCTAAGGATTATGCTGTTAAGGGAGGTTGGAATTTGAACCTAAACAACTTCTCCATGTCCCTCGATGAGAAAAATAGGGTGCCAGCACCAATAACAGGTACCACCAGCCCTGCTCCTCCTCTGATACCCACTAAGCTGTGATTGGAGTCAGGGGAGACCCTGAGTTTTATGTTTGATGTGATCAGTTCAGCAGGGGGTGAAAATACATTCTGGTGGGTCAGGTGTCCTTGGGCCTGCCTCCTCCTTGTGCACTGAACTTATTCTGTGAAATCTCTCTCCTGGCGGTGTCCCCTCAATGCCCTTGCTGACTGCCGTGGGACAGAGAGGGGCACAAGAGCCTGCAGTGCCTTGCGAACTGGCACACTTATTCCTTCTGAGAAGCTCCATGTCTGGAACCTTCAGCGCCAACTCCCAGGACTGACCCGACCCTGCAAAGAGATGATGCGTCCAATACACTGTGGAGAGGCTGCAGCACTGAAATAACCAGAGAGAAGCTGCTCCCCCCACCTTGCCCCTGCCCCTGTTCCATGGGAACCCAAGGAAGATGAATTGGTCTGTTGATTCAGAGCAGAAGTAACTTGATAGTTGTGCGCTTCTCTGGAAAGTGCTGCTCTGCCCTGTGCCCATGTCTTGTTGTGTGCTGGCTTCATTGCTCTGACAGCATGAAGGATGTTTGGTTTTGTTCCTAGTGCTGTTATCATTTATCATCCTCTTGTAAAGCCGGAACCGTTCGCTTGCAGTCCCCCCACCCTCCAATCCTGCCTTTCTGCTTCCCCGCCTCCCCAGCATTGAGATGTCTTTTATCCAAGAAGCAAACACTCTTTCCACTAGTAGGGGTGAAGATATCAGGCCTTGAAGTGATGTACTTTCTACTCTGCATTCCTTCCTCAAATCCACAAGGCCAAGAGCAGTGGCTTATATGGGTCAGGACTCTGGCTTTGGAAGAGTGAGATGGACCTGATTCAAGGAAGAAGAGCTGCTGATAAGAGCCAATCCATAAGGCTTGTACTCAGTCCTTACTCAGGGAAACGCCTATTGACGTTCATGTCTGAGTAAGAACATCAGTATTCAATTTAAAGTGAGAGAGATGGCGGCTGGGGCCTTCTCTGGTCTTCCACCTCCTGGCTGGATATATTCACTCGAGGGCATATGGTATAGCACTGGGTTGAAACAAATATGTGTATGAATGGGGGATATGCCAGGGCAAGACATAACTGGGAGAAAAGTTTCCTGCCCCCAGCTTCCACACACTCCCCAAGAAATACTCTTTAACTGCAGACCAATAGCTCATTAATTCCCCAGCATCACGTTAGATAAACTAGAGACAAAGAGGGTATTTCTGGGGCACCCTGGGTGGCAGGGGAGGATAACGTAGGGACTGGGTACTATCTCTTTTCCTCATCTGCTATGGCAATGTTTTAATTTAAAAATCACAAGATAGTACAGGTGCACTGGGAAGCTGTCGAGTGTAACAACCCCATAAATTAATATGGAAACATGGATAATGCTGGATGGATCTGCTTCTCCTGTCATTCTCCATCCTGCCTGCTCCTGCCACAATAGCATGAGCAACACTGCACTGTGTTACTGAGAGTACTGCGTTCACTCCACAGGGTGTATTCCACACTGTCCTGCTGATGTGCTTCCACAATGCCCTGGAGACGCTGCTCATAGCAGTGAGAAGGGAGTTCATGGCCCACTCCTTCCTTGATGCCTTGGACAAAACTGCCTGCCAAGGTTGCCAGTTACTGTCAGTTGTGCTGATGGTTCTTGTGGGTACCTCCCCCTCTAAGAACTGGGTTCAGAGCAGCACAACTCATTCCAGGTAGGGCACAGCAACTCTTTATCATTACCAATGAGAGTTAGTGGCCTAAGGGCAGAGGGTCCATAGCCCATTCCCAAATCCTAGAACCAGCCTGTCCCTGCCCATATGTTGTTTTTCAGGAGTCCGGAAGTTGTTCTTCACATGTCCTGGGTCCAGTGCTATTCAATATTTTCATTAATGATTTGGACAATGGAGTGGAGAGTGTGTTTATCAAATTTGCAGATGACTCCAAGCTGGGAGGGGTTGCAAGCACTTAGGAAGACGGGGTAAGAATTAATTTCTAAATGACCTTGACAATTTGGAGAATTGGTCTGAATTTAACAAGATGAAAGTCAATAAAGATAAGTGCAGAGTAATTCACTTAGGAAGGAAAAATCAAATGTACAACTACAAAATGAGGAATAACTGACTAGATGGTTGTACTGCTGAAAAGGATCTGAGGGTTATGGTAGATCACAAATTGAATATGAGCGAACAACAATGTGATGCATTTGCTCCTCCATTTCTGAGGTGTATTAGCAGGAATTTTGTATGTAAGACACAGGAGGTAATTGTCCTGCTGTACTGGGCACTGGTGAGGCTGGAAAACTGTCCACTTCTTGGCACCACACATGAGTAAAAATGACAAACAAATGACGGAGAGTCCAGAAGGGAGAGCCAAAGGGTTTTGAAAATGTGACCTATGAGGATGGGCTAAAAATATCCTGGAATATTTAGTCTTGAGAAAAGAAGGCTGAGGAGGAGGGACCTGTTAACAGTCTGCAAATATGTTAAGGGTTGTAATAAAGAGATCTATGATAGATTGGCCTCCATGTGGAGACTTGGACTGGATTGGACTTAGTCTGCAGCAAGTGAAGTTTAGGTTAGATATTAAGAGACACTGTCTAACTGTAAGGATACTTAAACTCTGGAACAGGTTTCCAAAGGAGGCTGTGGAATCTCCATCATTGGAGATTTTTAAGAACAGGTTGTACAAATGCCTGCCAGGGATGGTCTAGGTTTACTTGGCCCTGCCTTAGTGTAAGGGGCTGGACCTGATACCTTTTCAAGGTCTCTTCTAGCCCCACATTTCTGTGATTTTGTGTGTTGATTGGAAGTTACCAGACGTTGTATCTTACCTGAGCTCTCTCTTTCAATGCAAGACGCAAACCAGAAGTGCAGCATTAAAAAGCATTCCATCTGGATCAGCTGCTAATTCTCCCTAACACAGACTTTGCTTTTATGTCCCAGGTGTCAATGGAGTTTTGATGGGGACTGGCCTCTATATAAAGGGCAGCCTGTTTTTGGCACACACACAAAAAAATCTTCACAGTAAGCAGAATGATCTCACTGCTCCGTTTTCTCCTCTTCTGGGCCAGGCATCATAATTTCCCTATGCATCTGTTGAAGCTGCCGGCAGCAGACTTCTTATTAACCTTATTTATAGAGTATCATAAATGTTTAGAGCTCTTTATAGACACATAAAAGACAAGATTCCTGCTCTCTGAAGAGCTGCCAGGCTGCCAGTGCAACTCAGACATACAGGAGACATGGGACAATAATTCAGGCTCTGAGGAGGGCAGATGTGGTGGAAGAGGAGATCAGTGAAAGGAGCTTTGCAAAAGAAGTATGTGAGAAGGAGGAATTCAGTGGAAGAGAGGGAAGCCCCTCGTGGCATGAAAACTTGTAGCTGTCCCAAGAGTAGGGGCTGGCATGGAAAAAGGTGTGATGCTAGAAGTGGGAGAAATTAGTGAGGGGGTGATAAGGTGGGAGGCTTCAGAGGTACATATGGAGTGAGGAGAAGAGTAGGAGGAAATGGGAGCAAAAGTGTAGGCAACAGTGGAGTTATGAAGGGGAAGATGCAAAGATCTTTAAAGCAACCCAGCCCCATTACCTTCATCTCACCTGCTGCTGCTGCAAAAGGAGCCAAGAACACCTGCACTCCTCCTTTGCTGCTCTTCCCTGCTCTGGCTGATGTGGGGGCATGATGTTAACAAACATCATTAGAACAGCTTGCGTTCATATCGGCTGGGGAAGTGCAAAGTGCCACACTTAACAGCGGAAGCCACTTGTGGCTGGAACGCTCCTGCCAAGGCCTTGTCTACACCTGTTAGAAGGCAGACTCCCTGCTGCAGACACCGATTTCAGCACCGCGTTCTCTGTCAATTGACGCCATGCTGAGCGTTGTGTCAGCACCTAGGGCCCCCAATGTTGCTAATGCCAATTCAGCTGAGCTAGTATTAGCAATGGTGGGAATAGTGTTGGCAGAGCCTGTGTGGAATGCAAACCCCTTGCAGTGTGCTGGAACAACTCAGGATCTCATTTCACTGCACTATAAATAGTTCTTTATATCCAAGCTCACTCTACATGAGCTTCACTGTCATTCTTCCGTGTGCGCGTCATGGGCTGGAGGAGTGGTTCGCAAGCTTTGCTTTCCTTCTGCAGGATGAAGTGATGTGGTTGTGGGTTGTGATTGCTAGAGTGGAAGAGATGTCTGTGCCCCTTCAGCTCTGTGTTCCAGCTGGGCCTGATCGCTTCCTGCAGCCTTTTATTAATCTTCTCCCGGGACAGCGCTATCAGCAGCCCATCAGCATTCAGACTGCCCTCAGCCACTAGCATTAACTCGATTAGGGCAGCAAAGAGTGACTTACAGGGGAAGCTCTTCCCCATGGTTGGCATTTACATACAGTGATTGATGCTGATATGTCCTCTAAACACATCCACATTTTGCATTTTAAACAAAGCAATTGCTGTAGAACTGCTCCCCGTCACTCAGGGGAATTTCCAGTGCCAGTGAAGGTCTTGTCTTCCTTTCTTAAAGGTTCTTTTCTCCTCTCCAAGGAGGAATTGGGAGTGGGGTAGAAAGCCTTTTACCTTGAGATCACTTGTTCCAGTCCAGCCCCAGGCTGGTAGAGAGAAACAAACATTGCTGTCTGGGGGCTTACAAAATGAGTTAGTGCACACAGTCTTGTGTTTGGTGGGTAGTTGTCCACGCAACCCCACAGATGGTACCAGTTGGTTCTTCTCGGAGTGTTTGCTCATGTCTGTTCCATTCTATGTGTGTGTGTGCCTCTGTGCATCGTTACTGGAAATTTTTTCCCCTTAGCAGTATCCGTATGGCAGCCTCTGGCACCCCCTGGAGCCCCACACACATGCTGCGGTATATGAGGCGCCGCTGACCCTATGCCCCCTCAGTTCCTTCTTCCCCCGCTGATGGTTGCTAGAACCTTGCTTTGGCTTGCTATCACAAGTACTTCGGTGCCCCGGTCTTATAGCTAGAGATTAGGTTAATTAAGTAGTTTTTTGTAAGTTAAGTACTGTAGTTAGCTAGTCAGTTAGTGTTAAGTGTTAGTCCCTTCAGGGCTCCAAGCCCTCTGAGGGAGCCATCCCCGACTCCAGGAAGCAGAAGAGGGCCCGTCCAGCTTATGGTGCTGTTGACATCAGAGGTGCTTCAAGTGGCAAGTGACTTGATGGCTTTCCCTCTGCCGCCCACCCCTAAGCCTACCTGGTGCTGGGAAGGGACAAGGCTCCAATCTCAAAGGGGAAGCCCATGATAGGACCACCTCACTGGCTACACCGGTCATCTGAATCTTGAAGGGTGTTGCCTCAGGACAGATTGCCGAGGAGAAGGTCTCTGCTGCTGTCAAGTTGCAGATCCCTGGGATTGTGCTCCCAGTCACTGGCACCAGGTCGATGGCCGCTGGCCGAGCGGCACCACCCACGGCAGTCTCCAGCAAAGGAGCGTGGACAATTTTGATCACTGGCACAGAGGAGCTTGTGGCATCGAACACACTCTCCAGCACTGAGACCCCCGAGGGAGCGATGCTGTTCCCACTCCCCGGCACCAAGGGACTCCCCCACAGCGGTCAGGCATCAAAGCCGGTTGCCATTGGCAAGAGACTCACAGAGAAACAGCTGGCGCTCTTCTGCTGCCCGGCATGAGTCTCTCAATACCGCTCTGGGCAGCCCAGTTACTAGTCCTCAAGGTCTTGTTACCCAACGCCCCATGCAAGCTGTCGGGCTGCTGACCGCAATGGGTCTAAGGGGTTGAGGTGCCAGTTGCTGTCTCCCAGGTGCTGGCAGGAATCGCCACAGGACAGTAGGAGGAAGTCGGCAAGAGCCCTGCCGTGATCCTCGGCTAGTGACTCTTACTAGACCTGCTGCCTGCTCCAGTCACTGCCATGGCCCAAAAACTCAGGACCTAGGCCCAGGTTCTTTGCCACTGGGTTGGCCACCAGGGCAATGGCCTGTGGAATGGCTGTATTGGAACCCATGGGGGGTTCCCTGTGGTTCCAGGCACACAGCCCTCCCGGTCATTGGGAAAACTATCAGTGGCCCACTGGAAGGGGCCCAGGACTCGAGGTTAGAGATGAATTGAGATCCCTTGGAGGGGACGTCATATCAGTGGTCCCAAGGGAAGAGATGCCACCACCCCCCGTGCTGGTGCAGTCATCCGCCTTATCTCCAGACAAGGCAACTGCTGCTAGCCCGTCTATCCTGTTGGGTGATATTAGAGCCTTAAGAGGATGGCCTCTAATCTGGGATTAGAAACGGAGGCGCTCAGAGAGACCACTGACGACGTGTTTGATGTCCTGGCAGCCATGGCGCCAGCCCAGGTCACCCTGCCAGTTCACGAAGGGGTTCTCAAGCTGGTTAAGGGCCTGTGGCAAGCCCCGTTGTCGCTGCCTCCAAAAGAGCGGAAAAGAAATACTATGTCGTGCAAAGGGATTTGAGTATCTCTTCACGCACCCATCGCCAGGTTCCTTAGTGGTGGCAGCTGCAAATGAGCAGGACAGGCAAGGGCAGTCCAGCTCCATGCCAAAAAATAAAGGTTACGAGAAGCTGGACTTATTTGGCAGGAAGGTTCATTCCATGGCTAGCCTTCAATTGAGAATTGCCAACCAGCAAGCATTGTTAGGGAGATACAGTTACAATATCTGGGACTCCCTTAAACGCTTTGGTGAGGCATTATCCCATGAGCAGGCGACGGACCTTATAACAATCCTTGAGGAAGGCAGGACGGTGGCCAGGGCCGTCCTGCGGGCAGCCTCAGACGCAGCAAACTCAGCAGCGAGAGCTATGGCTTCAGCAGTGGCCATGCAGCGGTGCTCATGCAAGAATTGACAGCAAGAAGGAACTGAGGGGGTGTAGGGCCGGCAGCACCTCATAAACTGCGCCATGTGCGTGGGACTCCAGGGGGTGCTGGAGCCAGCCTTATGGTACTACTAAGGGAAAAAATTTCCAGTAACTGTGCACAAAGGTGCGTGCACACCTAGAATGGAATGGACATGAGCAACACATCTCAAAGAACAACAGTTACAAGACAGCGAGAATCCTGTGGATCCGACGAAGTGGGTTTCTGCCCACAAAAGCTTATGCCCAAATAAATTTGTTAGTCTTCAGGGTGCCACAGGACTCTCGCTATTTTGCTAAAAACAGACTTAACACGGCAACCCCTCTGGAATTCATCAACAGTTACAAGGTAACCATCTTTTTCCAAGTCTCAGCAGAGAGGCCAAGGATTGAATGGTTCTTGGGGAATAAACTCCTCTCACGTTCTTTCAGGTGGTCCTTCCAGCTCAGGTTTCAGACTTTTTTTTTTCCCCTTCAAAATTTTGTAAATGTTTCCTTCCTTGCACAGCAAAAGCAGTTTTGACTGGAGAGAAACTTCCCATGAGTAGCAACAAAAAGCCACACAGAGGATTTGTCTACAATTTTAGATTGCAAAGTTCTTTGGGTCCGAGACCAGGTCATCCACTGTCTTTATAGTGCTGAGATCAATGCCAGAGATAAATAAATATTAATAATCTGTATTGCATTACCTGCAAACCAAGAAAATGACAAAATAGAGAACGTAATATGGCGACAGATATTTCATCCTTTGTCCCTGGCAGGTGCTGTTCCCTCCCTTGATTTGCAGTGATGCAAGAGTTTAATTTTCTCCAAATGCAATTCACAAAGGCCCATTAGGCACCAGTCCCTGGGGAAACCTGGAAAAGCCCTGCTGAGGCTCGGGGCGAAAGTACTATTTCCACCCTTTTCACTCACTAATTCTAAGTGTTCGTGGCTGGTATTCTCACGGGGTCTCCGAGGCTTTGCATGTTGTCCATTTTGATTCTAAAAGCCTCATGCCTGTGCAGAGCCAGCCTCTTATTCCATGGGCTCAGGCCACCTGGATCCATATCAGGTGGGCGGAGCCTCGTCAGGAAGCAGGTCCTTCATCTTCAGCTACATTTTATTAATTTTGCAACTGTGACAAATAGTTTTGTAAATCACATATTGCCTGTGTCGAGTTCTATTGCATTCAGACAGGCATTTGGTGGCTTTTTATGCAGTTTGGGAGAGAAGGGGGTCTTGCAAACTTTTTTGGGGGGCATTAGGTATTTGATTGACAGTTGGCTTCCAGGACTGAGACACTTGCAGGACCATATCTTGCCTTGCATCCAGCCAAGGAAACAGATGAGCTGGATTTACTCTGCATCCTGAAGCTCAGTCTGGATTAGGCAGTGTATAAACTCTAATCTGGGAAGCTCCTTCCCAGAAAATGTTCCTACAGTCTCTTCTAGGGCTCTTTTCAGAACTTCTGGTAAAGTCCTGTTTGGATCCGTTTCTCCAGTTAACCTCCTACAATTTCCATTTCCCTTCCATGGAGATTGAGGCAGGGAAAGGGTCTGATGCTGGAGGTTTGGTAACTCTAGGGCACTGAGCATAATTTGATTTTCAGCTATTGACTTTTTTGAACAGGGATCAGGATCCTTTGTGATGGTAATTAATACATTATTTGAATACATAAAGATATGCTTTTTTATCTGTATCTTTTGTTAGTTCAGTATTAGATTAGAGTAGGATGGAAGCTAAAGAGGACTCAGAGGGAGTTTCATGAGCACATAGTGAAGAGCATAAAAAGAAACAACATATCATTAAAGTATCACAGAAGCAGGAGGCCTGCAAAAGAGTGGACCAGCAGGACTCCACTAGACTAGCAGAGAGGAACGGGAGGAGGAGAAGGACATTGCAGTAAAGCTAAATGATTTCTTTACGTCAGTCCATTCCTGGGTTCCTAACTGGACTGTACTAACTTCCTAACTTTATAGAGGGAAGGAACACTGGGGAACTGTTCAGAGGCAATCGATAACTTGTACTAGAAAAGGGAATTTAGCTATTGTAAGAGTGTAAAACTTGAGGTTGCAACGT
This sequence comes from Mesoclemmys tuberculata, assembly GCA_007922155.1. Taxonomy (NCBI): domain Eukaryota; kingdom Metazoa; phylum Chordata; order Testudines; family Chelidae; genus Mesoclemmys; species Mesoclemmys tuberculata. Next base: position 39,262,685 of record ML675611.1, read on the forward strand.
TTTATGTTTTTCTGTGTAACTTGTATGTGTTTGCTTTCCCTTACTATTTCATCTATTTGGAATCTGTGATTTTTATTAAATACCCTTTTTGTTCAGTTTTAGCCCAGTCAAGTTTCTGTTGCGCAAACAGCATGGAGTGTGTGTCCCAGAGTTAACTGATAATTGGGGGCCTATTTCACACCTTCAGGGGTGATGACCCAGAGGGAAAAGTCTGAGAGTCCGGAAGTTAAGAATTCGGTGTAAATGCATTTCAGGAGATTCGGGACTGGAATGGCTATTGAGATCACCCTGCAAGGAGTAATTAGGCTGGTGGAAGCTAGGATGAAACCTTATGCTTGTTGGCTGGCTTTTGGTTCTCACAGCAACGTAGCATTAAGGCACCCAAAGTTACAAGGCAGCTGGTGACAGAACCCCTGACCGGTCTGGGTGATCCCCAAAAGTCACCATTAGGAAAGTGGGTGTAGGAAGGAGAGCAAGAGAGGGTGAATATTCTTTAATCTGCTGTGCATTAATCGTTGAGAAACGGAGAGTTAACCTCAGAAGGGGGTTGAATCCTCAGACAAGTTTGAGATGCTGAGATTCTGAGGAACTGATGAAGCCTCCTTTTTTTCCCTTATGTGTTATCATTATGTCATACTTTTCCCTCTGTCTTTTGTTTCTGAGGACTGTGTGTTCCAGATTTGCTGGGTAGCCAGTTACCTGATGTATCTGAGAGATACTATCTCATTTCTCAATCGCGGCTGGGAGGTCACCAGAACATTCCTGAAGGACGTCCAGCCAACACTGCTCATCTCCTACAGCAGCATCTTAAACTGTGTCAGCCCCTTCCCCCCGTGGGTATCACCTCAGAATCTCATTGAGTCACATAAATGATCAAGACTGATTCTGTTGTAATTCCTTTTCTTGGTGGTTGTGATTTTTTTTTAAGAAGAATATTGCAGAACTGCCTGGTAAACCATTCATGCCATCAAGACATAGTAGCTAGAGTAAGTGAAAAAAGGCACCTGCTTTAATGATCTGTGGGTGGGTGCATGAAACCAGCCATGTGTGCACATGGTACCAAGGAGGTGACAGTATTCATTCTTGCTTCAGTATTGCATTGGTGACTGCGGCACGTTGTAGGATAACTTATTTAACTAAATAACAAGGAATGAGTTAGAAACACAGCACTTCTATTGCTGTAGTCTAGCCTGGCTGTATTCTCTGTCTCTGTGAGTATGTTGGAACCGCACAGTGTCCTGCCTGATGTGTGGCAACTTTAAACTCCCTACTAAAGCTTAACCTTCATGTATAGGATATCTTGCCTTTTAAAAAACTGGTTTCTGAACAGTTGGTTTCTAAATCCCTGGGGTGAACAAATTCTAACAAATACAGTCATTTAACGTCTTTTCATTTGTGTTTAAGAGGTTTCAGTGTGTTGCAACATTTCAACAGGTCTACAGTTCTGCTGTAAAACAAAGTATATTTAGGCATGTCCATTATTTATTTATTTGTTTGTTTACTTGTATTGCAGTAATACCTAGGAGCCCCAGTCCTGGACCACTGTGCTAGGTGCTGTACAAACACAACAAAAAAGCAGTTCCTGCTTCAGAGAATTGACGATAGGCAGCAGAGGGATACAGGCACAGAGAGCATAAGGAAACGATGAGACAATAATGGGCAGCGTGATGGCCAGTGGTATTGCCAGACAGCGCAGTCTCTTTCTCCTAGTTCAAAACAGGATCAATCCATGAAGTATTCCTCCATTGCATCTGTTTTCCCTTCATTCTTCTCTGTTAACTGCTAATTTTCTCTCATGTTCCCATTTTGGGCACCTTTAGCAGATGTTTATGATTCATTTATAAAACAATCTTTGAGGCTTTGCTTTGATCAGTAAATGTGAAAGTGGTGTCATTTCTTTAAGCGCTGTAATGGGTTCAGGTCAACAACCAACTTTCCACATTCTATTCTGTATTTTTAGTCTGTGGTGAAGGACTTATACCTTTCTTACAACTTGTAATTGTTTTGCCTTGCCTAATTTCTTTGGCAAGATCAGAGTTATTTGTCATACTTCGGTTTTTTGTCTCATCTGCGGTAACTGAGTATGTTTTATATGTCAGTTACAGCAATTCCATAAGTGATTTTCTACAATGCAGCAATGTGGCTGTTGCTCTGAAGCTGAGTAGTACTAAATATGGATCTTCTCTTACATCACTTTGACCAAGTTTCTCACTAGGTGGACCCTACAGTCTGTTGCTTGTATGTCACTAGGGCTAGATGTCTTATGCTGAAATCCATACATTTTACAAAAATCCAGAAATTCCCTGTTCTTGAGCCATGGTCAAATGTCTGTTGTTTCTTTGGGTCTCTGTTATGTGAAAATGTGGATTTAACAGCTAAAGCTGTGGTATCTGCAAGTGTCACCCTTCTGGAGGGTTCTAGAACAGTCCATTCTGACTATGGCTAAGGTTTAGTCATGGGTATTTTTAGTAAAAGTCATGGACAGGTCACGGCCAATAAACAGAAATTCATGGCCTGTGACTTGTCCATGACTTCTACTATAAATCCCCCTGACTAAATCTTAGCTGCTCCCAGGGTGCCCATGGTTTGGGGGGCTCCAGGGGCCGATGGCTGGCCCCTGCTCCAGTGGCAGGGGTGGATTTGCCCCTGGCTGCCCACTGCTCCGAGGCCCCTGTGCCCCACTCTCTGATGGCCTCTGGGGCTGCCGCTCTGGCCACTGCTCAGGCTGGCTCCAGGACCGCTGGTGCCTCAGAGCTCCTGGGGCTCCCCTGAAACCACTGCTTGGGTTGACCCTGGGGCCAGCCACACCAGCTGCTGCTGGGGCAGCCAGTGTGGCTGGCCATGGGGGCGCTCCAGCAGTGACCAGTGCAGTTGTCCAAGGGGCCATTTTGGGCCCGAGATCTGGTTGTTGCAGCAGCAGAAGTCACAGAGGTTGTAGAATCCATGGTTTCCGCAACCTCTATGATAGACTCTCAGCCTTAATTATGAATATATGGTCATGTTTTCCTTGGCTAAACAAATTAGTTGCAGTTTGTCCCCTGGAAATGTTGGTTGTTCATTGGGTATCAGGTTCTTTGTGTTGTGCATCTGTGTACTTCTGGCAGGTCCCACACTAACGCACCATTTTATCAATATCACTGTTTCTCTGTAACCAGAATTGGACTTTTCCAGCTCTTCTTTTGGACTTCATCATCCCAAAGTGCTCTTTGTGAATTCTTCCCAATGGTTTCCTTCTCATCAATGCAGGAAATCCTAGTTTTGTACTTTCACGGGCACTGCCAAAATCGGTGAAAGCTCACTCTTTATAATTGGGAATACACAGATGGAAAGTAGAGTACACCAGAACAATTCCCTCCACTATCTTACATATGACACTTCTGTTAATACACCCCAGAATAACATTTGCAATTGCATCCCATTGTTGGCTCATTCAATTTGTGATCCACTATAACCCCCAGGTCTTTTTCAGCAGTACCACTGCCTATGCAGTTATTTCCCATTTTGTATCTGTGCATTTGATTTTTCCTTTCTAAGTATAGCACTTGCACTTGTCTTTATTGAACTTCATCATGCTGACTTCAGACCAGTTCTCCAGTTTATCCAGGCAATTTTGAATTTGAATATTGTCCTCCAAAGTGCTTGCAACCCCCCCCCTCCACTCCCCCTCCCCAGCTTGATGTCATCCACAAATGTTTGTTTGCTCTCCTCTTCATTATTCTAGTGGTTAATGAAACCACTGAATTAGTACCAGACCCAGGACAGATCCCTGTGGGATTCTACTAGACATGGTCGCACAGTTTGACAGTGAACCACTGATAACTACTGTCTGAGTATGTTTTTTCTATCAGTTATGAACCCACCTTCATCTAGACCACTTTATGATCAGTTTCAGCTGTGAAGCAAGGAGTAAAGAGAAAATTATGAAACTCTAAACAGCCATTGACAAGGCCTAGCCTCTCTTTAAATTTGTACATATATTTTCTCTGCTGCTGTCAGAACTCTCTTTTACAGCCAGTCGTTCATTCTCACATCTTGGTAGCAGTACAGCTCTCCACGTTCCTTTTGAAGCATCTTGTGGAGAGCTTGATTCTTTTCAGTGGAGTAGGGCAAAAAGTAACAGCACTGGTGCTGAGTTCAGTACAGGCTTCCAATATTTTAAGTTATTTCATGCTTTGGCCTCCATGTCCATTCTGAATGTTTATGAATGAATATTCCTAGATGAATTGCCCGAGCTGCATAGTTGGATGTGAATTTACTGACATAATTCAACATGCCTTGCTGCTTCTACTTTTTTTTTTTTTAATCTTTGGTCCTCTGCATATTTTTGTCACTTGAGTCTTAGAATCATCAGCCATTATACCCTTGTGGTCGTCTCTTCTAAGTAAATTATTGCATTGTCTGAAATTTACTCTTAGCTGTGTTCAATTTAAGATTTTTTTTACAGCTCCCAGGAGTCTTCCCACTCATGCCTGATGTTGAGTAGAAGTGCTGCATCAAACTGCTGGGTTATCTACATGCACACTCATTCCTGTGAGACCACCTAGCATCTGGGGCATTGTGTGGTGAAATGCTTCTAGTGCTGCTGACTATATTCTAAAAGGCCATTTCAAAAAGCAGTCTCTGCCAAAGAATGTTTTGAAAGTGCAAATCTTGGAGCTTTCTGTGTCCAAGGAAATGTGTCAAAACCCTGCCAGTGCAGCTAATCTTCTGAAGAACGTGGTTCCTCCCACAACAGCAAATGTTTTGTTCTTTGTAGGCATGTAGAAATGTTCTAGTTTAGTGTTTGTGTTCAGCTCCTGCGGGTTAGGGGTGTCAGTGCACAACCTCATTCTGTATTCTTTTTTTTCCTCTCTACAATTACTAAGGAGCAAACCCCATCTGTTGGCTCTTCTGTTTTACAAATGACACTGTCTGCATCTTGTTTGTTGCTGGGAGATGTCCCTTTCCTGTGGACACATCTTCATGGAATACAGGCACTTCTTGGTTCAGGCTCATTACCAGAATTGTTGTTCTGACGTGTCTCTGTGGCATTCACTCTCTTGATGAAGCCAAGCATGTCACGTGTGCAAGTCCGACTGGTTGCTGTCCCTGATGTATTCCAACAAACTGTTGCCTTGGTTAGCTTTTGTACTTTCGTGACAGTTGACTCACTCTCTCAGGTTTGGCATTTGTTCCTCTCTCTGGGATTTCAGTCTCATCTTTTGACTTTTCAACCTGAATATTTTCTTTGTATTGCTCTGTTTCAGTTTATTACGTTCACTTGTGCTTCTGTGTCTATCTTGTATGTAGACAATTTGTGCATATCTTTGGTAACTATTATTTTGAGTTGGCAGAATCTGTCTTTTTCGTGTTTACGAAGCACTCCTCTTTAGTTGCGGGATTCTCACATTCTACCTTTAGCCCATCCATTTCTTGCTTTGTCTGCACTTTTCTGCAAAGAGGATGGGCTTATTATTTCTGTTAGCCCAAATGTTTGACCTTCACCATCCTCCTGACAGTTGCTACATTGCTGATTTTGTTCCTTTTTTGGTGTGTATTTTCTTTGCCTTTTTGAGTCATTATCTGGAAAATACCATATTTAGAGGGAACTTTTTTTTTTCTAGGGGTACAATTATTCTTAACTTTACCATTGCTTCTTCACAACTTCCTCCCCTTTCCTAATTTTCCTCAGTGTGGAAATGTATTGTGGATATGCCACACTTCAGAACAGCCATTATTAAAAGGAGTGCACTACATTTGGCTTATCTTCCATTTTATTAACCCTTCTGGCTTTCATTTACAACTGAAGTTGCTATTTGAACTTTTCCAGGTCACCTCAGCATCCCCTACCAGAGCTGCAAGGAGATATATATGTTGCACTTGCACATGGTTTGCAGCAGCCATTCTTATTGCTGAAATTCTTATCACTTACTTCCATTAAGTATTTACAGTCTAGTTGCAGTTTACCAGCATTCCATGCTTTTCACATATGGTTCCAAGTGGTTTTTCATTGATAACTGAGGCAAGTTTTAGGACACCTGATTTATCTAACTCCCGACAAGAAATAACTGTTAAATTACATACCGCTCAGACGCAGTTGGGAGCTAGCCTGACTGTAATCTTTGTCTCAGTCCTTCCTCTTGGTCCAGTCTGTGTGTGTGTGTCTGTGAGACTCAACAGGAAGTGTAGCCCCAGGTAGTGTCCTGCAGGATGAGTGGCAACTTTAAATTTCTTGCTAACGCTTAACCCTTTTGTGCCAGATTAGTATATGTCTGCATGTATCTGTCTCAATCTGCTAACTCCACTTTGTTTTGTGAACACCGTGCATTTTGATTCTAAAACTGTATCAATCCTTCACTGTTGCCTTTTGCCCTCCATTTTGGACGGGGAATCCAGGAGGTGTTAGCAGAGGGTTGACAATGGCCCACGATCAAGAGATTTTAACCTGGATGGTCAAATGGAGGATCCCTAGAGGGGGGCGCCATTTCCGTTGGGGGGGGAGGGCAACTTTAACTGTGATTCCAGGGACTAGTTAGGCACCTGGAAACTCTAGTTATTTGCAGATAATAATTCACAATGCTCCTGTCAGCTAATTTCTATCTAATTCCTATATAGAGAGCGAAAAATAAATAAATATTAGTATCATTCAGCTCTAATACTAACATGTTCTGACATCTTGTGTCAAGTCATTTAAGGGACACTGGTTAGCTTTCAAATTTTAATGTATATTCTTACTCTTGAAGACAACAATTGTAGAGAAATCTAGATTACTTTCTATCATTTATGCTACTTACCTTTTGCAGTTCACCAAGCTTGGACTAGGTCATTTAACTTTTGGAAACGTCCTACTAGGGCAAGGCCCCGTGAGTTTATACTGCACCTGCCTAGGGTTAACGGGGTGTTAGCATACAGTAGAATCTCAGATTTACGAACACCTGGGAAATGGAGGTTGTTCGTAACTCTGAAGTGTTTGTAACTCTGAACAAAACATTACAGTTGTTCTTTCAAAAGTTTACAATTGAACATTGACTTAATACAACTTTTAAATTTTACTGTGTGTAAGAAGGATGCTGCTTTTAACCATCTTAATTTAAATGAAACAAGCACAGAAACAGTTTCCTTACCTTATCAAATCTTGTTTTAAACTTCCCCCTCTTTTTTTAGTAGTTTACATTTAACACAACTCTGTACCGTATTTGCTTTTTTTTATTTATTTATTGATTGATTGATTGATTGATTGATTGTCTCTGCTGCTGCCTGATTGCATACTTCCAGTTTCAAATGGTGTGTGGTTGACTGGTCAGTTTGTAACTCTGGTGTTCCTAACTCTGAGTTTCTACTGTACTACAAATAATAGATTAAAAACTGACTTTAAACAGGAGTGAAATTGACACTTTCAAGTCACTTTCATAGTATTGCCAACCCCAAATGTTCAAAAATGCCCACTAAAAATCATTAGATTGGCTTAAAAATCATGAGATTATGTAAAAACAGTAGATTTGGTGTTCTTTTTTTTATTTGCCTTCTGCTTTTTGAGCCTTTAGGGTGCACTGGAGTCACATTTTCATGTTTTCTCCACAGTCACCAGGGCTAAGAACTTATTTTTAATTTAAGAATGAAGTCTGAAATCATCACGTGTCCACTTGACTCCACAAGTTGGGGCTTTCAGAAAAACAATAATTATCATGAGACTTATGACAAAGTCATGAAAGTAGAGTTGGCAATATTGATTTCACTTCTGTTTAAAGGCTAGTTACTTTCCAAAACACTCTTAAACACAACATTACAGTGATTAAGTTTCAGTTCTCACAGGAGAATATTTAAAACCAAATACCAAGAAAACTCCCCATTTTAAAGTTGAGGAAAAAATTGAGTCTTTTGCGGTATATTGGGAGAAAGTAGGAAAGGAAAATGAACAGCCACAGGAGCTTTGGGCAGTTCTTACTCGGAGAAACATTGGAAGATTAAATCTTCCAACCCTTAATCAGGTGCCGTCAGCACCTCCAGTCATAGATTTAATGTGCTCAATAACAATACACTTCATACTTAAATATCTGAACCATCTTATCCAGGGCTACACATTTTATATGCATTGGCTCAGGGACTACGTTTTCTGGCATATGCTGAACGGTGAGTACACAGAGGGTGCCTAGTGAATAATAGAGATCATGACAATATTCGTCGACTTTATGGATGCTGTGGATGCAATTTCTGTTCTTTGTTCTTGAATTATAGACTTACAGACTCTAAGTTCAGAAGGGACCAATATGATCATCTAGTCTGACCTCCTGCACAATGCAGGCCACAGAACCTCACCCACCCACTTCTGTAATAAACCTCTAAAGGCCTCAAATCTTGGTTTAAAGACTTTAAAGTTCAGAGAATCCACCAGGAAGTGAGCTGTGCCCCATGCTACAGAGGTGAAAAACCCCCAGAGTCTTTGCCAATCTGTCCTGAGGGAAAATTCCTTCCCAATGCCAAATATGGTGATCAGTTAAACCCTGAGTATGTGGGCAAGACTCACCAGCCAGACACCCAGGAAATAATTCTCTGTAATAACTCAGAACCCACCCCATCAAACGTCCCAGCACAGGCCATTGGCATATCTACTCTCAGTAATCAAAGAGCAGTCAATTGCCAAACTAGGTTGTCCCATCATACCATCCCCTCCATAAATTTATCAAGCTCAGTTTTGAAGCCAGCTAGGTTTTCTGCCCCCACTGCTCCCCATGGAAGGCTATTCCAGAACTTCACTCCTCTGATGGTTAGAAACTTGTGTCTAATTTCAAGTGTAAACTTCCTGATGGCCATTAGTTCTTGTGTCCATATTGGCACTGAACTTAAATAATTCCTCTCCCTCCCTGGTATTTATCCCTCTGATGTATTTATAGAGAGAAATCATATCTCCCCATAGCCTTCTTTTGGTTAGGCTGAATAAGCCAAGCCCTTTGAGTCTCCTCTCATAAGGCAGGTTTTCTATTCCGCAGATCATCCTAGTAGCCCTTCTCTGCACCTGTTACAGTTTAAATTCATCTTTCTTAAACATGGGGGACCAGAACTGCACACAGTATTCCAGATGAGGTCTCACCAGCACCTTGTATAACAGTACTAACACCTCCCCATCTCTACTGGAAATACCTTGTTTGATGCATCCAAGGACTGCATTAGCTTTTTTCATGGCCACATCACACTGGCGGCTCATAGTCAACCTGTGATCAACCAATACACCCAGGTCCTTCTCCTCTGTCACTTCCAACTGATGCGTCCCATATAACAGAAATTCTTGTTATTAGACCCTAAATGCATGACCTTGCACTTTCCACTATTATATTTCATCCTATTTCTATTACTCCGGTTTACAAGGTCATCCAGATCTTCCTGCATTATATCCTGATCCTTCTCTGGATTGGCAATACCTCCCAACTTTGTGTCATCTGCAAACTTTATTGGCCTGAATACAGCTGAAATCTTAAGAATGTGAGGCATAAAAACATCTGATACTCAAACAACACATTCTCATTCCTTCCTTTCCTCAAACTCAGAACAAAAACCAAAAAACCAAAATGGCTTTCAGTTAAAATGTAAAATTGCACAGCAGCCATTGCTCTACAGCCCAACCTGGGGCAGAGCTTGCCACCCTTTTAGGGGTTAGGTGATCTCCTCCCATCTAACTCTTATTCTCTCTCTTTTTTCATCCTTTCTGACCTTTCATGCTGCCAATCAGGATGTCCTTCCCAATTGCCTGGGACCATTTGCTGGAGTCTCAGAGAACTGGTCATTTTGGTTTTGCTCCCATGTATCACACCCCTCTTTTTTTTTTTGCTGCATGCAGCAGAGAGAGAAGCTGATCCAGTGGATATGGAGCTAGCCCTCAGAGACCTGGTTCTACTTCCCCCTCTGGCCTTCCTGTATGATCTCAGGCCAGTGTCTTAGGGAGAGAGTTTCAAAGGTTTTTAGGCACCCAAAGATGCAGTCAGCATCCCAACCTTCTAAGTGCTTTTGAAAATCTCACTAGGTGCCTAAATACCTTTAAAATTGTGGCCATTAGTCTTTCTGTGCCTCAGTGCCCCATCTGTACAATGGGGATAACAGCAGAGCTGTACCTCACAGAGTGTCTGTGAGGAGAAATAGGTTATATATTGTGAGCCACTCAGATACTGCAGTGATGGTGCCACATGCTATCCCTTCCCTTGGTTTTGGCCCTTTGTTTTCACCTATCTACTGCACATCTCTCTCTTTTCTGAATGTAACCTTGGCTGTATTTCTTCTGGGTCCCCTGTGTTCTGTCTTCAAACCCCTCCGCCTAGAGGGATTCCTGTTTTAGAGGCTCATCCAATGACTTCCAGATCCTTGATTTAATTGCCAGCCCTTTTTTATCTGAATCACCCTGTCTCTGTTTATAAACAAAATGCTGATTCCGTGCCCCAGGAGCACAAGCTGGGAGCAGAAGCTCTCCACTGCAGAACTCATGTATCATAATCAGGCTGCGCTGCAATTAAGATCTCCCACTTGGGGCTGGGACATGTGCTGAAACTCGGGGAAACCTGCCTCTAGAACAATGACCTAGCTGTTGCTCAGAGATGCCAGAAGGTGTCAAGTCTGGGCAGAGTGAGGAAGATGATGATAAAGATAGAAAGGTCCTGGAACCCTGAAAAGCACTGACCCAATCCTCATCTTCCATATCTGACCAAATCCTTATCACCCCTCACCTGTAGCTGCAAGGAAGCTGAGTCAGGGATTTCCATGCAAGTTTTGTTGTTTTTCCATAGATCTGTATATCTTTTGTGTTTGTCCATGAGTAAAGTGTGATGGGTTTAGAAATTCCTGTGCAAAGTCTGTGTGTAACTAGCTTTAATTGTCATGTAGCCCTGAAGGGTCAAATAGTATTCCAGAGTGTCCACAGCTTCAGTGAAATTCTGATGGAGCAAAATACTGTAGCCACTAGGAAGATGTGGGAAAGTTGGTACTAGTTTCAAGCTCTAGACAGTTGGACTGCAGAGTCCCATACCTCAGAAGGGGAGCTAGCAAAAGGATCTGCATCTTGAGAATGTGCCTAGAGGCCCAGAGCCAGTTCTTAGACTCTGCCCACCCCTAGCAAGCCTGAGGGCACAGTGGATCCATCCTGGTGAGCATCCGCAAGGGGGAACTCATGCAGGGTTGTAACACCTCTGTTGCCTAGTATTATCCCCCACTGAAAACTGAGGCCTTGTCTACAATAAAAAAAAGTTGACATAACGCATGTTGACTTACAGCAGTAATGACTCCTTGTGTAGGTGATGTGTCCCCTCACCAGGAGCACTTCCTCTGATCTAAGAGGGGCAGTGTGGGGAGCTGAGAGCCCCCTGTCTCAGCTCCCCGCTGGGAGCCCTACAGGCTGGCTCCAGGCAGGCTTCCCTTCCTGTTCCCTGCCAGGAGCCAGCCCCATTCCCCACCAGGAACCAGGGGAAGCCTCTAGGGGTTTCCCTCCTCCCGTTCCCAAAAGGAAGCAGCCCGGGGCTTCGCACCCCTGGGGAGTGCGGTCCAGCTGCCCCAGCTTATCGCCTCTCCCTTTCCCTGCCTGCAGAGCCTGCAGCCTTGTCAGTCTCCTGGCTCAGCTAGCAGCTGGAGCCTGTGGAGAAGCTGTCCAGGGCTTCTCTCCTCTGGCAGGAGCCAACAATCATGTCAGTTTCACAGCCCAGCCATGAAATTGACAAGGCCACCCCTTGAGGAGTGGGCAGAGAAGGTGCAGGCTGGCTGGAGCCAGGACTTGGAGCAGCTGGGGCTTGGTTTCTTTTTGTCAGTTTTAGGTGAAATTCACAAGAATGACAGCCCCACAGCCATGGAAGGAGAGGAAGTATATACGTTGACACTATGCCACCCTAAGCAAGCCAACAAAAGTCCTACATCTCTCCTGGAGGTGGTTTTATTTTGTTGAAAAAACCAGGGCAGTTTTATCAGCAGGGGCTGATTGCATTATGTACCCCAGCACTGTTTTGTCGACAAAACTCTCCGGTGTAGACCAGGCTTGAAGCACGGAGTGATAGTGAAAGAGCTGGGACTAGAATTACTCCCACTGTGCAGTCATGTGTGGGTTTTGTGCTTTTTCTTGAGAGAATGTTTTCAAGCTCTGAAGAAACCAATGGGAGATAAATAACTGGTTTTTAGCCCTGATTACAATTTGCTCAGTAGGGTTGGACATTGTATTCCAGCAAGATTACATTGTCTTCTAAATTAGATCCAGGGGATCATTGTTTAGCGGTGGCATTAACTGCTGGTAAAGTGGTTGTTTATGTTTTGGTTAATGAGTCTGGGTTTAATACTGTAAATGGTATTAGAAAATTATGTACAGAGCTGACTGATTTCAGTGTCGCGGTGGAAATGAACTTTACAACTCTGAAAAGGTAATTATTGGAGGTGATTATAATTTTACTTCCGATGGATTGTTTTCCTTCCAAATATAACATTTCTCATCTCAATGAGAGTATTCATAACCTGTGTATTGCATCAATTTAATTGACAGGTGCTCTAAATTAACCCTCCTCGAAAACATGATTTATATGGTTTGGGTCCAACTGATCTATTAAATACAGGCCTGATTTTGTGTTGATTTCCTGGCAACATAGGTAAAGTGGTTTCCGTTTGCTCTGTTTTAGGTTCTGCTTATCTGATCATCGCTCTACCTTTATTACTCTACACTTGCAGCCGTGTTGGGCGTGTATGATAAAGCTTATAGAAAACGTAATGCAAATATATTGAAATCAGAGTACTAAATACATCCCAGATGTATCTCCCGTCATTCCATTAATGCATTTGGCTCAGAGATTATGTTGGAGAAAGGTAAATTTTTTAATTGCAAATGTTTTGGAGAAGAGAATTTTGATTCTGGAATTTACAAAAAGTGGGATTTCTAATTAAAAAAATAAAGTTTATGAGAGAGACAGCAGCATCCATAAATACTTTAAAAACTTGGCATTTCCAAAACATTTAATTTATAATGTAGTAAAGAGAGAGTACCAGCTAAAGGGCAAGGTGCATTTATAATTCTTTCAGTTTCAGGTGGAAAAGGAATCTATTAAGGCAAGGGCTAAGTGGATAAAAAAGGGAGGTTATACTGTTTCTTTAAATGAGAAAAAAATCACCAATCTAAGCAGGGTATTAATTATTTCTTGTCTGTAAACTGCTTTGAAAATACATGCTAACTGCATACACTATTGTGTGTGACCCTTCCGTGCCTAGGGCAGCCACCTGAAAATGCCAGGGTCAGGGCAGGCTGTATAAGGAAAGCAGATTCTCCCAGCACTGGTGGGTGACACTGAAGTCAAACTTCCCAACCAGCCACAAACAGTGCTTCTGATTCCCCACAATGGTGGTCAAGAAGCCACTATACAAATACACACAGCCAGCCCCCTTTACTGCATTTCAGTCTCTAGCTCCCAGTCAGCCATTAGGTCCAGTAAAGAGACCATTTATTTAAACTCTACACTCTTTACCACAAAGGTTCCCTCTGACCCCAAAGGGCCATCCACAGTACCAGATCAATACAAGTTTGGATCTTACCCAAAATACCACGCTGCCAGCTAGTTTTAGTAACTAAAACTAAAGGTTTATTAATAAAATGAAAAAACAAACACTAAGAGAAATGTTAACGGAGTAAAGCAATCAGATACATACAATTGATTTGAAAGTCCATATACACCAGGTTTCTAGAAGAATCGTGGAGTTTGCAAACTTGTATAATCCCTCTGGTATACATCCAGTACCTGGATGGGTCTCAGTCCTTTGTTTCACAGCTCCAGTTCGGTTGTAGATGAACTGATCCAGAGGTAGATAGGTTGCTGAAAGCTGAACAGGATTGAAGACAAAATGGATCCCAGGGCCTCTGCCTTTTATGTTCTCTGGCCCTTGCCATGCTGCTTGTGGAATTTCACAGGAACCAAAATTGAGTCCAGCGTCACATGAGCTCATCAGGTATTCCCTGGCTTCTCCCCCTGGGCCCCTTGTACCTGTGAATGTCTTAACAGGCCATTAAGCAGGCTATTGTTATAGCCATCCTGTCTGAGGAGTGGCCTAGAAACAGCCCAATTTGAAATACAGATATAGCAACCGTATCCATAACTTCCATTACACACCCAACACATGGACATACACATACCATCTTACTCAGCACAGTACAGCCTTTCTAACAGTACTGACATGGCATATCTCACATGGATTACTATGATTTTGACATAGTGATGTCAAATAACATAATCAATCATCCCATCCCATCTGCCCCCTCCCCCCCTCAGTCAGCATGACACTGTGCACGAAAGAATTACTAAAAATATCTCTTTGTAAGCTTTTCTGGGGAGGGACCTTTTCATACCTGTCTGTAAAGTACCTAGCTCAGACAGTGCACAGCATCTGGACAGCTGCCTTAAAGGGGAAATTGCCTCTGCCCCATTCGTTTTCCTGACGTGTATTCAGAATAGAGGATCTCCTGGGACCATGAAGAGGTGGAGCTGGAAAGTCCTGCATCCTGGCAATCCTCAACATCAAAGTGGTCTCTAAGAGGCCATTATGGGCCAGGTATTCATATGTGCTCGTTGCACAGCACCATCCATTGGGGTCAGGTTTTCAAGCGCTCAGCTCCCATTTAGGCACATACTAAGTGATCAGATTTGCAAAAGAGCTCAGTACTTTGGATGCTGAGCTCCTCTGGAAATCTGACCGGGGTCACGATGGGCGCTTCTGAGTTCCTTCATGCCACGCTGGTGGTGTGGGAGCTCCTAGCTCTGCCTTCGAGTCTGAGCGTCCTAAGTTAATTGAGGGGATGGTATGTGGCCCATTGGTGACTGCCAGTAGTAAAAATCCCCAGTGGCCAGAGATGGGGCATGAGGTGGGGAGAGCTCTGAGTTATAATAGAGAATTATTTCCCAGCTATCTGCCTGGTGGGTCTTGCCCACATGCTCAGGGTCTAACTGATTGCCATATTTGGGGTTGGGAAGGAATTTCCCCACAGGTCAGATTGTCAGAGACTCTTGGGTCACTTGCAGGTTTAAACTACAGTAGCATAAATGGTGAGTTCTTTGTAACTTGAAATCTTTAAACCATGATTTGAGGACGTCAGTAACTCAGCCAGAGGTGCTGGGGTCTATTTCGGTAGTGGATGGGAGAGGTTCTGTGGCCTGCAGTGTGCGGGACGTCAGACTAACAGATGATCCCAGTGGTTCCTTCTGACCTTAGAGTCTATGAGTCAACTGAACGCTGTCTTCTAGGTTTGGTTTCACCAAAGCACTATGGGACGCATAGTGCTCCTTGCTCTGTGAGCTAACTCTGCATATAAAGACCAAAATCACACTGGGCCTGATTTAAAGACATTTACAGTTGATGGAAATCTCTCTTCTGGCCGCCCAGGCCTCTGGATCACGCCCGTGGTATTTCATTAAAGCCACTATACAGACTATATTGTTTGTCAATATCTCTTAGCCACCCCTAGTTTACTGGTAGGTTTCTCCCTCCCATCCCAGTAACTGGGTTTCAGTTTATTCCCCAGGGTTAGTTTTCCAGTTGTTTGGATGGTGTCATTTACAGATCACTGGCAACGGGAGAGAATTTCCTTGGACAATTTCCTTGAAGCATTTGGACACAGTCTGTGGAGTGAGTCACAACTCTGTCATTTACTGTTACTGAAGAACACATTTTAACATTGAGGTTTTAAGTAAGTGGCCAAATATTTGCGTTGAGACTTTGTGTGGTAGCTTAGCTGTCTTGAAAGAATACTTAAAGAAAATGCCCATCACATTTTCATTTGTTGTTATATTTTAGGGTACATCTAGCCACCACTAAGGAAATGTTTAACATTAGGGGCTGTATGAACATACACATATAGACAGACAGTACCTACAAATGAGGGATGCACCAGTGAGGCAGGGTGGCTGTTTAAAAATACTTGTGTCTGGCACAGCAAGAAACCCACGAAGCCTTTCTTAGAAAATGAAATGTTCTTTCTGTAGCACTTCATTTGGTGGTGTTCCATGAAGATTTTAAATTTGGGGCCTCAAGTTTTCCTCATTATTTGCCAACAGTGTTTGGGATTTATTCTCAATCCCACACATTTAATGGATCTGCTGTTATAGTCTCACGCTGTATTTTACCTTGGAAAGTGCCATTTCTCACAGGTTGAACGATAGTGGATAAAGGCTGAAATCTGCGGCTGTAGAGAGCAGGAGTGACCAGCAAATTTAGAGAAGGATGTTGCCACTTTAAAAATAATGGAACACTTGGCACGTTAGGGTTTGTCTACAAAGGAAGGTTAATTCAGATTAAGGTAGGGTGTGAATTTAAAGTGGAATAGCTCTTCCTGATTTACTCCCTCTTTGGATGCCATTAGGGTTGTTCACATGGCAAGTTATCATATGACAGGCCATTGTGTGAATCTCCAGTGCATCGTCTTGCCATACAGTAATGTTCTGTGTGGACACTGCTACAGTGTGGGGAAAGTCCCAGAGTGTGCTTAGCATGCTGCACTTTCATTGGTAGCATGGTTGACAGGGGATGTTACTACATGGCAAGCTGGAGCACTACAGATTCACACCATGGCGTGCCACGCAGTAACTTGCCATGTAGACAAGTCCTAAATTCATCTACGCAGGGAGTTAATCAGGAATAACTAATAATCAGGGATAGCTGTTCTGGAGTAACTCCTTGTCTGGACAAGCCCTTACTCATTACAAAAGCCTCTGAGGATGTTGAGTGTCTGAAGGTACTGAACCCCCATAAACTTCTCCATGATTTCTGTGAATTAGACAGCTTCAGCTGTCACATGGGCAATTCCCCACAACCCTGACTCCGTTACCTTTCTGAAAAGTCCAATTTAACACATCCAGGCACTATATTTAACCTATATGGCTGATCGTATAGAAACTGGGACCTATGGAAAAGCCTATGGACCAAATACAGTGGCAGGAAAGAACGGTGCAAGTTTTATATGTGAGGTACAGTAAAACTGCTTAGAAAAAGGGCTTAACTGTCCTGTTTCCATTGCCTGAGTAGACAGAGTCTAATGCAGTGATCCCCAAACCATTTACCCAGTGATCTCCCCTCACCACTGTCTATGCTCCACCACCCCCTCCCCAGCTGGGAATGGGACCACAGTTGGGGGATTGCAGTGGGGCCGAGGTTGGGAGTGGGGCTGCGGCAGGACAGGAGCAGACATAGACATAGACATAGACTCATAGGTCAGAAGGGACCAATATG